>OLKM01001499.1:0-50000 GCA_900291075.1 Melanogrammus aeglefinus
GAAACACTGAACCAGCTTTAGTCCTCCTCTGAAACACTGAACCAGCTTTAGTCCTCCTCTGAAACACTGAACCACCTTTGATTCAGTGAATACTGGTTGGTGCTGGTGTAATCAACGGTCTCCAGTGACTGGAGTGTACTGGGTGGGGCAAGTTTAATCAAAGGTCAGTCCCTCCAGGATTTTGCAATTCCGCGAATTCAGAGCGGTGTCGCAATTTTAACCAACCACCGCAACTTTCCCGCAAATTTGATCAGCGGGGTCGTCTTGAACTGACGTCGACAAACTACCTTCCGCCTTACTTCCGTGTTTACTACGATCAAGCGATTCAAGCATTCATGCGCGTCCAACGTTTCCCACTTGCCGACCAAAATAACTGCGAAAGATTACGAAAAGCAGTATCCTGGTATTCTACATGAAAGAGGGGGAAAATTATTTTGCACTGCATGCAACATTGTGGTGGAACACACAATAAATAAATCTTCCATTGATAAGCATCAGGCATTTTAGGCCGCAACAATCTCGAAAAAGGCCCGCGAAATCCTGGAGGGTCTGAAAGGTCTCCAGTGACTGGTGTGGACTGGGTGGGGCTGGTTCCATCAGAGTTCTCCAGTGACTGGTGTGGACTGGGTGGGGCTGGGTCCATCAGAGTTCTCCAGTGACTGGTGTGGACTGGGTGGGGCTGGTTCCATCAGAGTTCTCCAGTGACTGGTGTGGACTGGGTGGGGCTGGGTCCATCAGAGTTCTCCAGTGACTGGTGTGGACTGGGTGGGGCTGCTTCCATCAGAGTTCTCCAGTGACTGGTGTGGACTGGGTGGGGCTGGTTCCATCAGAGTTCTCCAATGAATGGTGTGGTTTCAGGTTCTGGGCGCTGCTGTCGGAGTGGCTGGAGCCCCATCGTTCCACCACACCTCTCCCCTTCGTCTCATCCTTCTGTCAGGGCTTTGGGAAGGCCCTCTACTGGAGGGGCCAGGTAGGGCACAACGACACAATAAGAGCTAACCCTCTACTGGGGGGCGTGGGTGCATTCTGAGGGCGAGGGGCTGCCCGGAAGAGGCCTGGAGCGGGGGCAGCTCCCTGCTACTGGAGGGGCAGCTGGCTGCCGCCGGGCCCCCTGGAGTCGGGTTCAGGTGGGTGTCTCTGCATCACAAGGGGGGGCCCTTCAGCCTCCTATTGGCCTGTCTCTCTCTCCTCCCCCCCCTGAGGTCTCTTCCATCAGAGTTCTCCAGTGACTGGTGTGGACTGGGTGGGGCTGGGTCCATCAGAGTTCTCCAGTGACTGGTGTGGACTGGGTGGGGCTGGTTCCATCAGAGTTCTCCAGTGACTGGTGTGGACTGGGTGGGGCTGGTTCCATCAGAGTTCTCCAATGAATGGTGTGGTTTCAGGTTCTGGGCGCTGCTGTCGGAGTGGCTGGAGCCCCATCGTTCCACCACACCTCTCCCCTTCGTCTCATCCTTCTGTCAGGGCTTTGGGAAGGCCCTCTACTGGAGGGGGCAGGTAGGTCACTGCATCACAATAAGAGCTAACCCTCTACTGGGGGGCGTGGTCATTCTCAGTCTAGGGTCAGGTTGCGTTCTCTCTCTCTCCCTCCCTACGCACCCTCATGCTCTCTCTCTCCCCCCCTCCCGCTGATGTGTCCCCCCCCCTATGTCTCTCTCTCCCTCCCTCCCCCTTATGGTGTCCCCCCTCATTGTTCTCTCTGCCCCCTTCCCCCTCAGGGTCTTCTCCCTCCAGCTCCCCCTCAGGTGTGTCGCTCCCCCCAATATCTCTCTCTCTCCCCCCCTCCCCCTCATGTTGTCCCCCCCCTCATCTTCTCTCTCCGTCCCCCTCTCCCCTCAGGGTCTTCTCCCTTCAGCTCCCCCTCTCCCCCGTGTCTCTGATGATGCTGGTCTTCAAGTCTTCAGTCGGAGTCAGCGTCTCACCGGAGTTACGCTGGATTAAAGACAAAACGATAGGTGTGTGTGTGTGTGTGTGTGTGTGTGTGTGTGTGTGTGTGTGTGTGTGTGTGTGTGTGTGTGTGTGTGTGTGTGTGTGTGTGTGTGTGTGTGTGTGTGTGTGTCAAAGAGCTTGGGGGGTAGGGTGTTGTCTCATTGCCCTGCGGTCTTCGTGAGGGTTTCAGTTCCAACGACTTTGTTTTGAACAGTATCACCGCCGGTGCATTATTTATCTTTAATTTTTTGTACCTGATGGAAGTATCTTTTCTTTCCCTACGGGAGTTTTGTACTTTGATGCACACTTTGATGCATAATATTTAAACAATAATTATAAATAAATAGTAATACATTTATATATATATTCTGCTCTTGCTCTCGGTTAGGTTAGCTTAGCAGATAAGGCCTAAACATGGAACGGTTTAGGCCTTTGATAAGGTTCCTTGTTTACTTCCAAACTTGTAAAACTGTAAAAACATACAAAACATGAATTTACAATCTGCTCGTGTAAATGAATATACAATATAGAAAGCTACGATAAGCTAAGCAATAGCATTAAACAAAAGAGTATCCATTAACATCAGACTTTGTAATCCCGCTAGGTTCAATGCTAATTTTACACTAATTCAATGGGAAATGTTACCGCGATTACAACTGACGATTTATAAGTAAACCTAATCACTCCGAAATTAAACAAACGTAATTGTTAAGCCAAAGAAATGATTCTAATTAATGCTTGAAGCATTAATACTCCCGGACTAAGTCTTTCTCTGGACAAACAAAAGGAGAAGGAACGGACATGCTGTGCTCTCTGGAATGTTGCGTTAAACTAGGTAACACGGTAACTATGGTAACACAGGAGGCCAAACACAACTCACTTATGCAATGCCATCTTCAACCACTAGCAAAAACAAGATGTTGGCACAGAACAAGATATAGATAGATAGATAGATAGATAGATAGATAGATAGATAGATAGATAGATAGATAGATAGATAGATAGATAGATAGATGGACACACACACACACACACACACACAGTGGGGCAAAAAAGTATTTGGTCACCTACAAACCAGCAAGATTTCTGGCTGTCACAGACCTGTAACTTCTTCTTTAAGAGGCTCCTCTGTCCTCCACTCATTACCTGTATTAATGGCACCTGTTTGAACTCCTTATCAGTATAAAAGACACCTGTCCACAACCTCAAACAGTCACACTCCAAACTCCACTATGGCCAAGACCAAAGAGCTGTCAAAGGACACCAGAAACACAATTGTAGACCTGCACCAGGCTGGGAAGTCTGAATCTGCAATAGGTAAGCAGCTTGGTGTGAAGAAATCAACTGTGGGAGCAATTATTAGGAAATGGAAGACATACAAGACCACTGATAATCTCCCTCGATCTGGGGCTCCACGCAAGATCTCACCCCTGTGGGGTCAAAATGATCACAAGAACGGTGAACAAAAATCCCAGAAACCTCACGGAGGGACCCTAGTGAATGACCTCTCCAGAAGAGCTGGGACCAAAAGTAACAAAGGCTACCGTCACTAACACACTACGCTGCCAGGGACTCAAATCCTGCAGTGCCAGACGTGTCCCCCTGCTAAAGCCAGTGCATGTCCGGGCCCATTTGAAGTTTGCTAGAGAACATTTGGATGATCCAGAACAGGATTGGGAGAATGTCATATGGTCAGATGAAACCAAAATATAACCTTTTGGTAAAAAACTCAACTCGTCGTGTTTGGAGGGAGAAAGAATGCTGAGTTGCATCTAAAGAACACCATGCCCTACAGTGAAGCATGGGGGTGGAAACATCATGCTTTGGGGCTGTTTTTTCTGCCAAAGGGACCAGGACGTCTGATCCGTGTGACGGAAAAGAATTGAATGGGGCCAATGTATCGTGAGATTTTGAGTAAAAACCTCCCTTCCATCAGCAAGGACAACTGAAGATGAAACGTGGCTGGGTCTTTCAGCATGACAATGACACCCAAACACAACGCGCCCGCGGCAACGCAAGGAGTGGCTTCGTAAAGAAGCATTTCAAGGTCCTGGAGTGGCCTAGGCCAGGTCTCCAGATCCCAACCCCATAGAAAATCTTTGGAGGGAGTTAAAAAAGTCTGTGTTGCCCAGCGAAAGGGCCCAAAAATCATCACTGCTCTAGAGGAGATCTGCATGGAGGAATGGGGCCAAAATACCAGCAGCAAGTATGTGAAAACCTTGTAAAGACTTACAGAAAACGTTTGCCCCCTGTCATTGCCAACAAAGGGCATGTAACTAAGTATTGAGATGACCTTTTGCTATTGACCAAATACTTATTTTCCACCATAATTTGCAAATAAATTCTTTAAAAATCAGACAATGTGATTTTCTAGATTTTTTTTTCATTTTGTCTCTCATAGCTGAGGTTTACCTATGAGGAAAATTACAGGCCTCTCTCGTCTTTTTAAGTGGGAGAACTTGCACAATTGGTGGCTGACAATACTTTTTTGCCCCAATGTATATATATATGTATTAGTGCTGGGGGAAAAACAATGCAGGTACAAAGCATCATGGTCTTACTGCTGCCAATGAGCGAATGGACTACCTGTTGAACTCTGCTTTGTGTTTCCTCCCCTGGCCAGAGGTCACAGGTCGCCCTGCGGCCCTCGAGGCCTCGGACCCCGTGGTCAGGACCCTGGACCGGCTTAGTGGAGGCTGGGGCCGCGCCGGATGGACCGTCCGGTGGGTGGTGGTGGATGATCTCATGCAGTCTAGGGCCCGGGTTATCCCTAGAACGGGAATGCCAGGGTTAGCCCTAAAACGGGAATGCCAGCGTTAGCCCTAGAACGGGAATGCCAGCGTTAGCCCTAGAATGGGAATGCCCGGGTTAGCCCTAGAACGGGATTGCCCGGGTTAGCCCTAGAACGGGAATGCCCGGGTTAGCCCTAGAACGGGAATGCCCGGGTTAGCCCTAGAACGGGAATGCCCGGGTTAGCCCTAGAACGGGAATGCCAGAGTTAGCCCTAGAACGGGAATGCCAGCGTTAGCCCTAGAACGGGAATGCCAGCGTTAGCCCTAGAACGGGAATGCCAGGGTTAGCCCTAGAACGGGAATGCTAGGGCTAACCCGGGACCCTTTGTCTGATGGTCTGTGCCCGGGGCCCCTCTAGGTGCTACCGTCTGGAGCTCCAGGACTGTGAGCTGAGAGAGGTCTTGGTCTGGGTGCAGCGGGAGCAGCCCAACGACGTGGCCTTCTCCTGCCGCCTGGGGGAGGTGATGGTGAGACACTGAGCCGCACAGCACCATGAGGAACGCTGGCTGGGCGGGGAGCATGCCCCGGTAGGAATAAGGGGACAGGAAGTAGGAAGTCCTCTTCACTAGAACACAGGGGCCTCGTTTTCCAGCCGACCCCGGGGAAGTTGGTTTGTGTAGAAGTTGACGTTTTCTCACCGCCTGTTAAACCTCCAGGTCCTGGACCAGGCCGGCCTTCAGGCCCCCAGCGAGGCGGTCCAGGGGGGTCTGCATCGAGGACGTGGTGTGGCACCGGGGGCCTCGGCGGGCCCTCGGGCCCCGGGTCCCTGCGCCTCAGCGCCACTCTGCGCTGGAGCTACCCCCCCCGGCTCTGGCGCTACTTCCGCCTGTCGTGGCGGCGGCTGAGGGGCCCGGGGCCCCGCGTCCAGGCCGGGCCCCCGGTGTTGCTGGGCCGGGCTTACTCCACCCTGTTCCGCCTGACGGAGCTGGAGGTCCCGGGGCCCCCCGCCAGGGTGGAGCTGACAGTGGAACCCGTCCTCAAGGAGGGGCTCCTGGTCCCCGAGAGCCTCTGGGGCCGGCGGAGCCTGAGCTACTCTGGACCAGTGGAGACCAGTGCAGACCAGTAGAGACCATCTAACCGGCTCTACACTGGACCAGTGCAGACATCTAACCTGGCCTGGAGGACCAGTAATTATATTGAAGCCAGTCCTAGCCTGAAGAGGACGGGGACAGCTGGATGGAGACCTCCGCCTGCAGAGCTACATGAGGTTTCCCTGGAGGGGATATCCTATTAATGCATCTCGCTGAAACATGTTCATGAACCATCTGTCGCAGATAGAACCTAAATATTTACTGTAAAATGCTTTATGAAATAAAACAGTCCTCTTAAGAATTTAGTTTTAATTTCAGAACCATTTGTTCTAAATAAGAATAAATCACTTCACTTAGGAAACAACTGCCTTTATTGTTTACAACAGCCATAATAAACAAATATCCCTCAACGTGGTTACAGTTCAGGGTAAACAAGATTGTCAAAGAGCACTTTAAGGAAAGTAGCGTCAGCACTGCCGAGTCACCATCTTCAGAGTCAGGACTGCCGAGTCACCATCTTCAGAGTCAGGACTGCCGAGTCACCATCTTCAGAGTCAGGACTGCCGAGTCACCATCTTCAGAGTCAGGACTGCCGAGTCACCATCTTCAGAGTCAGGACTGCCGAGTCACCATCTTCAGAGTCAGGACTGCCGAGTCACCATCTTCAGAGTCAGGACTGCCGAGTCACCATCTTCAGAGTCAGGACTGCTGAGTCACCATCTTCAGCAGCTGCAGAGCCATGGCGCCCTGGTCGGAGGGAATCTAGAGGGACACCATTAGGACGTTGGCCATACAGCCATCTCCCCAAATGCACAACAGGGCTTTGCCCATAAAGGTTTGTCATCTGTACCCAAGGCAGCTCAAAGCCCCCCCTACCATGTGGCCCGCCTTCAGGATCCAGTAGAAGGAGAAGTTCCTGTAGCGCTTGTAGAAGGCTCCGGTGGTCCCAGGGGCCGCTGGGTCGTCCAGGGGCGTCCACCTCAGGCCCTTATAGGTGGGGAGCCCCTCCCAGGCCAGAGAGTTCACCCAGCGCTCCTGACCTGCAGACAGTCACCGGTCAGATGCAACAAGAACTGGACCCTAACCCTAGCGGGGCGAGGAGGCTCCTAGCGCGGGGCGAGGAGGCTCCTAGCGGGGCGAGGAGGCTCCTAGCGCGGGGCGTGAGGAGGCTCCTAGCGCGGGGCGTGAGGAGGCTCCTAGCGCGGGGCGCGAGGAGGCTCCTAGCGCGGGGCGAGGAGGCTCCTAGCGGGCTGTGAGGAGGCTCCTAGCGGGGCGAGAGGAGGCTCCTAGCGGGGCGAGAGGAGGCTCCTAGCGCGGGGCGAGAGGAGGCTCCTAGCGCGGGGCGTGAGGAGGCTCCTAGCGCGGGGCGTGAGGAGGCTCCTAGCGCGGGCTGTGAGGAGGCTCCTAGCGCGGGGCGCGAGGAGGCTCCTAGCGCGGGGCGAGGAGGCTCCTAGCGGGCTGTGAGGAGGCTCCTAGCGGGGCGAGAGGAGGCTCCTAGCGGGGCGAGAGGAGGCTCCTAGCGCGGGGCGAGAGGAGGCTCCTAGCGCGGGGCGTGAGGAGGCTCCTAGCGCGGGGCGTGAGGAGGCTCCTAGCGCGGGCTGTGAGGAGGCTCCTAGCGCGGGGCGTGAGGAGGCTCCTAGCGCGGGGCGTGAGGAGGCTCCTAGCGCGGGGCGTGAGGAGGCTCCTAGCGCGGGGCGAGGAGGCTCCTAGCGCGGGGCGAGGAGGCTCCTAGCGCGGGGCGAGGAGGCTCCTAGCGGGCTGTGAGGAGGCTCCTAGCGGGGTGTGAGGAGGCTCCTAGCGGGGTGTGAGGAGGCTCCTAGCGGGGTGTGAGGAGGCTCCTAGCGGGGTGTGAGGAGGCTCCTAGCGGGGTGTGAGGAGGCTCCTACCCATGGTGTCCACGATGAGGTCCAGCTGCCCGTTGTAGACGCTCACGTTGACCCCGGCCGCCAGAAGCTGGTCCACCAGCGCCACCACCGGCCTCATGAAGTCTCCCGCCATGGAGCTGAACACCTCCTCCGCCTGGCCTGAACACACACACACACACACACACACACACACACACACACACACACACACACACACACACACACACACACACACACACACACACACACACACACACACACACACACACACACACACACACACACACTTTATAGAAGTACGTACGTGAAATGGCCGCCATGAGCATTAATGATTTAACAACCAATCACAGCCCAGCCGTTGGACCCGAGCTCCAGGGCTTGGTGACCTACCTCCCCAGGTGACGTTGAGAGGGATCAGCCCCAGCTTGTCCCGGATCTCTCCGTTCATCAGCTGGACCAGAGACTGTCTATGGAGCGGGCGGATGTGGCGCCGGGCGAGCAGAGCTGTCAACAACGGGAACAGTTAGACGGACAGACAGCTGTCACCACAACGGGGAACAGTTAGCAGACGGACAGACAGCTGTCACCACAACGGGGAACAGTTAGCAGACGGACAGACAGCTGTCACCACAACGGGGAACAGTTAGCAGACGGACAGACAGCTGTCACCACAACGGGGAACAGTTAGCAGACGGACAGACAGCTGTCACCACAACGGGGAACAGTTAGCGGACGGACAGACAGCTGTCACCACAACGGGGAACAGTTAGCGGACGGACAGACAGCTAGTGTGAGTGTGAGTGCGCCCTGATGCTGAGCATGTTGGAGCTGGCTTTAGGGAAGGTTTCATATCTTGAACCAAGACATGCCAAGTCACAGATTGGTTTATTATATTGCAGTTTCTCTCCGCTCGGTAAATTCATGTCATATGTTTGACACCTATTCATTCTTGAATGACAAGGGGTGAAGACAAGACATTTTAAAATCGGACAGGGACCACCTTTTGTTTCTACAGAGGCTGTCCAATTCATCTGATGAGAAATATGCATCTGCTTTCTAGAAGAATCCATAAATAGACCATTTCAGAGTCGTACCAATAGAGTCCTCCTTTGCCAGTGAAGAGAGTTCCTCGTCCGGCTCTTTGGTCAGGATGTTGTAGAAGTTCACTCCATTTGTGTTCTGCAAGCAGATGGAAACAATGAGGCACTGGTTGCACGTTGCGCTGTCGCTCCAGGTCCTCAAACCAACCTGCTCTATGACGCTCTCTGCAACAGACCACAGCTCCGTGGCCTTGTGGAAGCTCTGCTCCTCCACCGCCTTCCTCACAGCCTCTGCAGCCGCCCTGACCTCCAGGAGGCCGTAGTCGTCTAGCAGGGACTGGACCACAGACTCCTCGTTAGGGGTGGCCAAAAAATGGATTCATACTAGAGTCGCGATTCTCATTTACTACGATTGAATTTTTTTTATAAAAGGGCCCAAAATCGATTTTAATTTCATTTGTTTTTTTAAAGCGACTGAGACATATTAATGTTTGGTGCAACAGTTGTGTTCCACATGATATTTTTGATACTGCAACACTCCTGTGAAATGAAAATGCATCTTGTTCAACTGTACCATTTTTATTATACAGAAGCACTTTATTTTTGTTCCAACTTATTTTATAGCCATCTTCTGAGAGTACCAGTCGTGGTCCACACGGTGGAGAAGGCACTGGCCTTAGAGTTTAAAAGGCAGCATGTTTAACTGTGCTATTTTTTTACAGAGACTTTTATTACTTAAGCAATATGTGTTATTGCTTTTATGCAACAATTCCATCTAAACATGGATAAATGTTTAAAACTTAATACATGTGAAAAAGACACTTTAATGTCTGCGTTTGTCATTCTGTCTTGGAAAGCAGACTGGAGCAGATCATGAGGACCCTTTGCACACCTGAAGACTGACGCAGGAATCATTATGAATCAAATCATTTTGAATCCAATCGTAGCCCCGCAAATAGGAATTGAATCGTGAGATAGTAAAAGATTCCCACCCCTACTCATTATGGGTGGAACACTGTTCACTCTTTAAAGATTAAAAATGGAAATGGGGAACTCAGAGTGGAGGACGATGAAACGGGGACGAGGGAAACTATTTGTCAAATGAATGAAGATGTTCCCGTTTATATGGGAGCAGATCAGTCAACTGGCAGTGGAAAGCATCATGGGGCTGGGACATTGAGCTACAAACCCCTGCAGACGTTTATAATGTACAATAAGAGTTGTACTAGTGATGTGTCAACAGATTCAAGTCAAGAATAAAACGTCCATCAATAGCTTACTGTGCTGTAGAGATATGGACCCCAGGTTAGCACCGAATCTGTAAGGAGAGAAGAGTCGTGACTCAAGGGAACACAAGACGAGCTTTCAGCCTCCGCCTCCACAACTCCTCTGTAGTTGAGCGTCGAAGCTATCCTAGCACTGAAGCTAAAAGTACAGTCGCTCAAAGTGCAATCAGCTTCCATCTGACCCAGGAGGAAGCAGTCCAATCAGATACAGTTAATGTTGTAGAAACGTTAAAGGACCACCAAAGATCTCACTCACAGGCACACATGCCAATTGATTGTGTGGTAATGGGCTAAATGTCTACTTTTATACTCTCTCTCTCTATATATCTATATCTATATATATATATATGCATTTATGTATACTATACACATAAACCACATGTCCAGCGATTTTCTGAAAGCTGACTATGTGTTCTGAGATCTGCATGTTATTCCTGATTGGTCACATGGACCAGTACAGGGAGATCCACATGGACCAGTCCATGGACCAGTCCATGGACCATTCCAGGGACCAGTCCAGGGACCAGTCCAGGGACCAGTCCAGGGACCAGTCCAGGGACCAGTCCAGGGACCAGTACAGGGACCAGTCCAGGGACCAGTCCAGGGACCAGTACAGGGACCAGTACAGGGACCAGTACGTACCTACAGGTGAGATCCAGGAGTCTCCCAGGGCCACGCCGACAAATTTGCACTTGACAGAACCTTGAGTAACAGCCTGTGGGGAGAAGAGTCAATACAACATCATGTCAAATGATGTTCCAGAATCAAGATATCTTCAACCACCACCTCCACCCAAGAGCCACAACTCTCAACATTGCAAGAACTTCCCTGCACTTTTAGTATTTCTCAGTTTCAGGAAAGCAGATATTAAAAAAAAAGCAGAATGAGTTCATCAAGTTAGTTATTGAAACTCTTTTCTTGACATCTGAAACCAAGAACTCTGGTATGCCCATGTCTGACCTAACCGACTCCGTCACCCCGGTCTCCATGCACCACGGTAACCCCATCATCTAACCCCGGCAGCCAAGCTCCATGGATGGAGAGGATTCAGGGGGGACCCTGGCCCTCGCTCAGCAGAGGTTCGGCTCTACCACAGAACCAGTCATCACGAGCCCCTCATGTGGAGCACACGTCGGGAGTACCTTTGACAGCTCCACTGAGATGGCAGCAGCCATCTTGCCTCCGTAGGACTCTGAGAAAATGTAGAAGGGGACATTCTGCAAAGAAAACCAAAACCAAGCGTCAGAGATCCTCAATGCCCCAACAGGCCTGCTTTACAATTAGACTGCGGACAGCTCTAAAAATATATACACATCATCTTCCCCATTTTGTATGATGTTGTAAAGCACACAAATTACTCTTCAATGTTCCTGTACTCAAGAAATAAAGAAGGACAGGTGGAAGCAAGGGTTAGGGTTAAATGGACGTCATTCAGAAGCCCCCGGCCAAGAAGACAAACAATGAGTTGATGAAACTAGAGTGACGGCCAAAACAAAACCTTGTTCGCATTTTTCTTTTAGAATACCAAGATCAACCGGCCAAACGACTCAGTCAGAGGCCAGCTCCTCGTGGCCGCTGGCAGGAGTCTCTGTGACCCGGGCGGAAGAGCAGGGCCCGGCAGCTGTACCTGGAGCTCGCTCCTCTGGGTGAAGAAGCTTCTGAGAAGAACCAACATGTCTGAAGCCACTGTGGCCACGTCCCGGGCGAAGCCATCCGGCCGGTCCACGTAGCTGAAACCAGTTCCAACCGGGTTGTCCACAAACAAGACACTGGCCGTCTGCACCTAGAAACACCACAGGGATCACCATTGTTCACCACAGTAAAGGTCCACCACAGTGAGGGGTGGACCCTCCTGAGGGGTGAACCCTCAGTGAGGGTCCACCCCTCAGGAGGGTCCACCATAGTGAGGGGTCCATCGGGAGTCATGTGTAAGGCAGTCCTAGCGAGCGTGATGTTTACCCAGGAGGTTTTGCGGGGCTGCTGCTCCCGATCCAAGGGACCGATTTCCTCAAAGTTTCCAAAGCCGGTGGAGGATCCGCCGGGACCGCCCTGTGGACGAGGGGGCTGATGGGAACCAACACACCACAAGGCTTCATCACTAGGACTCCCCAGACGACCGGACCTACCTGCAGCCACAGGACCAGAGGCAAGTCCTGGTAGGAGGCGGGGCCGTCAGCGTAGTACAGCCACCAGAACATGTGGGCGCCCTCCCGGACGTCCACGTACCCCCACGCCTCCTTCCCTGGGGAGGGACGCCGGCCTGCTGGGGTACAGGCTCATGGTGGTCACTCAGTATCGTAGGAGGTCCAAACATCAGGTGGGCTTCAGCGTGAAGCAGTGCACTGGCTAGAGGACACTCTGAAGGCATGCCTCGTTATCACTGACACTTACGGCTGGTTGTAACAATATTAGTATGGTATACTATGAGTATAACTTACAACCAGTTTCCTCCGGTTTAAGAGCAGATCCTCAATGTGAGCAACATACCTGCACTGACCAGCGCCAGCAGGGGAAGCAGCCACAGTATGAAATACGTCGTTGTCTGCACCATGGCTGAAGCGTACGGCAGACCTCCCGTGGAGCCACTTATAGCAGCAAGTGGTCACGTTACCTGACGGTCATGTGACAGCAGCTGGGCGGTCACGTGACGGTCATGTGACAGTGAGCAGAGTGGTCACGTGAAGGTCATGTGACAGCAGAGCGTCCACGTGACAAGGATCAGCTGGTTAAATCACAGGCTTTTTGATATTTAAATAGGTTAAAATTATGTATTTTATTTTATACAATCAATCGGTTTTTTTTTTAACAGAAATAAAAATCATAATTTAGACCGACCGCTTATAATTGCAATGACTTGTTTAAACGACACATTAAAGTTGTTAACAGGCAATAGAGCCTCCGGAACACTGCGGAGCGGTACTGCGCATAACCGGAACACCACGGGGCCGTACTGCGCATAACCGGAACACCACGGGGCCGTAATGCGCATAACCGGAACACCACACAGTCTGGCGCATTAGTTGAAACGCGCTGCCAAGCTCCACCATGCTGTCCAGCAGCTCCGTCCGCGTGCGGCTCCACTTCGACTACCCGCCGCCCGGGGAGGAGCGTCGGCGGGTCTGGCTGCTCGTGGACATGGACCAGTGCCGCGTGGTGGCGGACTTGGAGTACGTGATCCGGGAGCGCTTCTCCCTCAGCGCGAGGAGCGTGCTGAACCTCTTCATCGATGGCTGCTACCTGCCGCCAACCGAGAGCGTCCGTGTGGTGCGGGACAACGACCTCGTCAGGTGGGGCTCCTCCGTCACCTCGTCCTCTGCTGCATCCCAGGCTGTCGCTATGGTTACATGTTATTACTCTCTCTGCTGCTTCCCAGGCTGTCTGTCGCTATGGTTACATGTTATTACTCTCTCCTCTCTCTGCTGCTTCCCAGGCTGTCTGTCGCTATGGTTACATGGTATTACACTCTCTTCTCCCTCTGCTGCTTCCCAGGCTGTCGCTATGGTTACATGGTATTACTGTCTCCTCTCGCTGCTGCTTCCCAGGCTGTCGCTATGGTTACATGTTATCACGCTCTCCTCCCTCTGCTGCTTCCCAGGCTGTCGCTATGGTTACATGTTATAACTCTCTCCTCCCTCTGCTGCATCCCAAGCTGTGGCTATGGTTACATGTTATCACGCTCTCCTCTCTGCTGCATCGAGGTTGTTGTGGTCACTAGTTACATGTTTTTACTCTCTCCTCTCTGCTGCATCACAGGCTGTTGCTATGGTTACATGTTATTACTCCATCCTCTCTGCTGCTTCCCAGGCTGTCGCTATGGTTACATGTCATTGCTCTCTCTTCTCTCTGCTGCATCCCAGGCTGTTATGGTTACTATAGTTCTATTTCATTCCTACTGCTTAAAGCACTGGATATCTCCCCCTCGCACATGCGCATTTCGAGTACCTAATACCAACCTAGTCACCTGTGACCCCCACGTGACACCGGGAAGGCTATATCTTCCGGTGTCGTCAGAGGATCTGTTCCTTTACATCTTCTCGCTGCGCAGGTAGTGGTACCATATTGAACCTTTGTTTGGAGAAAGGAAGGAAATTAGCTTACAGCTGGCTACGTGCAGCCTCGTGACCGAGGTCGGAGCCGCGGGTAACCCGACCCCCAGAGGCTGTGGCTAGCCCATATATATATATATATATATATTGGCATAGATCTTTTTTATAATCTAGATTAATTTTGGAATTAATCTAGATTAAAATGGCAATCGGCAAAAAATCCTTTCGTTTACTTTGACAGCGGTCAATTAATATAATTCACCGCCGGAAGTTGTGAAGTCCCCATGCAAGTGAACAGAGCTTAAACCAAAATAATTGACAGCTGAACGTTGGGAAGGCCCATGACAGTTAACAGTCTACAGCGTTGAGAAGAGCCATGTAATAATCCATAATAATGGAAGTTTTAGAAGTTAATTCATATTTGAAAGTTGTAGAATAAGTTCATATAATTTATATTGGAGTTAATTTGCTAGAAATGTATTTACAATGTTGAGGCAGTTAATCATTTACATATTTATGTTACACCAATTATTACTTACATATTGACATGTTTCCATATTTAACACAGTCACGCTATTCTGTTGAATCTGCCTCTGATTCCCTCACGTTTACCTCAGTCTAAATTCTAGCTTCTGATTGGTTAGTTCAGTCACGTGATGGGTCCGAACACGGAAGTGTTGTGGTTGTGAGTTGAAAAGTAAAGTAAAGTACTGCTGGAGAAAGTCATCGACCGTCTCATAAAGATTGATCCTCCACCACATATCGAACCCTCGCGTTACAATAATTCAACTCGAGTTTTGGGTACAAAATGATTCTTGACGAAAACTGGTGGGGACGCGTCCAGCGTAAGTGACTCCTATGCCCAGCTCCCAACCCAACTTGGAAAATAGATTAAAGCTAGGGTGGGTAATTTTTTTACTGTAATATTTGGCAAAAATGTCATGGTGTAGGTGTCAGCTATATGTAGGTGAAGTGCTCTGAGAATATCTGCTCATCACTTGGCTCCCCCCTGCCTCTGCGTGCAGCCCCCAAAAATTGCCACCGCTCATGTACACTTTGACCAATCAGAGCGAGGCTCTGATTCTCCGTTCTTATTGGCTGTGGAACTGTCCTTCAACTTGGCAACGACGTTGGTGCGTCCCTGCGTGAGCGTTCACGAGCCTAGCAGTCTGACAGTTTTGCACTACTACGGCGGACAACAAATGAATAGCAATGTCTTCATCAACGGCCCCTAAATGTCCCATTCCCCGGATACCAACAACTAACACCGCACAGCGAAAAAAAGAGGAAAGACACTTGTTGAAAGGACAGCTACTAAAAGGGAGGCGGAGAGAGCTCAAAATAAAACCAGAGTAAACATTGGTGTGGTTTATGAGCGATGGAGAGAGTAACGTGACCTGAGAAACTTAAAATCGGGCGCTGAGATGGCTACATTCCTTATAGACAGGTAAGGAACAGTGTTATCTCTCCATGGTACATTGTGATGAATATGTAAAGTGTCGGCTGGTATGTTTTTTTTTACTAGGCAAAGCCACGATAACCGTTACATTACGGTTCTGTAATGTAACCGTTTCAATACGGCTCTGTAGGATGTCTTGCATTGGCGCATGGTTCTTTTCCCGGTCCGTTTTATATGTTAGTTATGGTCACACTAACTGTGCGTTGACACCAAATGCGACATTTGTCGCCCGTTCGCGTGTTGTTGCTGAAGTTTTGTCGCGCCACAAATCATAATCTGTCGCAGTCTATTCATAATATTGTAATGATGACCACGGGAGAGGCAGTGAATGAAGTATTGATTACACAGAGATTTATTAGATGGGCCTACCTAATAAACCGTTAGAACAGACAAGACTGGAAACCATAGCAACGCCGGTAAACAAACCCCGTGAAGCCCAACCCCCACGAGAGCTCCCCGCGCTACGGCCACCGTGATATTATATATACTATTATATTAAATACTATTATATATAGAGCTCCGGGAGGACGTCCGACTGACCCTACATATCCCACGTCCTGTGCTGCTAGGAGCTGGGACATAGTCGTCCCCAGAGCCAGCTGGGCTCTATTCTTGTACACTCTTATAATGCAAACAAAATAGCGTTATTGTAGTACAATTCATCACTTCAAAACGTCAGTATATAATAGGGCTGGGCGATACGACGATATAGCTCTAGCAGCTTATGCTAATGAATTACAGTTGCAATTAGTTTGCTATCTTGCTTGGCTGGTACAGCTACCTTTCTTAGACCTACCAGTGCAATTGCAATGATTTTAAGATGACATACATGGTATGTCTGTGAGTAAGATGTTGATGCTGTATATTAGGGATGGGCATTCGATTAAGTTGTCTTAGTCGATCGTCGGGGGAATTAACGATCAATTAGTCGATTAATCGTTAATATATATATTTTTTTTTTGCGTTGCTTTGCAACAGTTCAGTACCAGTCGAGGATCCATTTATATGCTTATAGGATTAAGTATTTACATTCAAAATGAAATGAAATTACAAAAACAGGTGTTTTCCTCATTGGGATCTTTATTATTAGATGAACAACTCGGTTAAACCTAAACTAAGCAACGGAGCCTGCAGCTCGAAGCCGGTTACATGACTACAATAAAACAACCTAGTTACTCCCAAAATAATAACAAATATTATAAAAAAGTCATATCGCCCAGCCCTAGTATATAATATTGATGACCAGGTTACTAGCTCTAGCAGCTAGGGCTGGGCGATATGGACAAAACTTATATCGTCGATGTGTGTTAGCTGTAAGACATTTAACTATTCCCAGAAGAAGAAACTTCACCAGCCAATGTGCCTTTAGATAACGTAACCTGCACGTAATTTGATGTGAGTAAGGCAGGAATCATGCGGAGGAAATGAAAGTTAAGACATGGCCAAGAAAGAAGGCCCGAGAACAATGAATTAGGCTTAGTAACAAAGCTTCTGAAAATAGAACCAGTAACTCGCACAACTTCAGCACCAGTCTACGGATTTGTGTTCAGAAAGATGAGCATGTTGACGTGGTCCGGGGTCAGACACGACCGCAGCCTGGTGACCGTCAGTCCAGCCGCCGAAAACTCACACTCTGACCGTGCGTTCACACCAAACGCGAAATTTGTCGCCTGTTCGCGTTGTCGCCGAAGTTTTGTCGCGCCACACATCATAATCTGTCGCTGTGCAAGTTTTGTCGAATTTGTCGCGCTACCGGTATAGCACCCTCACGCCCGATCTCGTCTTGATCTCGGAAGCTAAGCAGGGTCGGGCCTGGTTAGTAACTTGGATGGGAGACCGCCTTAGGAAAACCAAGGTGCTGTATGCTATGAGTGCTCTGCGTCTGCGAGATACCGTCCCCAGCTATGGTAGTGGGTAGATGGGACCCAGCCTTGAAAAGGCAACCCATCCTAGCGAGAAGGCTACTTCAAACAATAAACCAAAGATGTTGCTCGCGTCTCTTCCCGATCCTCACAAGGGAAACGAACAAAGGGCGGAGGCTATAATGACTGAAACGGCCCAGAGTAGGATAGTGAGGAGTTGCGCCCCACAGTCCTTAATTAGCATTGTAAAGTCTAACAATGGAGAAACCAGCTGGAGACAACGTTGGACGACTCGTCTGAGGACGACATAGAGAGAGAGCGCCACAACTTGACTCCAGGTCCTCCATTTCACAACCATGTCCGACATTGCATGTCTTTACCTTTTTAAAGACAAAAAGCATTATAAGACAAGTTCTTAAAGACAAGAATGGCATGTCTTTAGCTTGAGCGGGAAGTGAACGCTACGTCACTCAATGAAGTGAACGCTGATTGGCTGTAATCACGCGTCATCACGCGAAATTCGCGTCAAAGTTGAAAAATTTTGAAACTCGAAGCGGAATCTGTCGCGGCGCCACAAATCCACCGTGAAGCGCTCGCCAGAAGACGGCCGAAAGTGTGGCGCGACAAATCAACAATTTTGTCGCCAGTTTTCTCTCGCGAAAATTTCGCCCGATACGCGTCTCTACGTTCACTTTGTATGGGATCTTGTCGCCCCGTCGCGTTTGGTGTGAACGCACGGTAAGGGGACCGACGCTGCCGTGATGCACGAATACCTCCGTGCTCACTTGGCAAAGCGGGGGAACAACTTTCCACCTGCCTGTAGAGGTGCAATCCAGGGCCTCAGAAAGTTCTTTATTACTGCTTCGATGCCAACCTCGTCTTGAGTGGTATTGAGTCGACTCAGATCGGGCGAAAATAAGTGTACTGAAAGGAAACTATCGCGAAGTGTGTGGCGATGTACACTTTTAGTACTCAACGTCATCTTAGCTACATAGCGGAAGAGGGCAGAGCCAGGCTGAGCCAAAGTCGGCGCATTTTCCACATAGCCTGCATTCATAGTCATTTTGTAGTTTTTATAGTATTATAGTTTTTATAGCTGCTAGGCGTAAAGAGTTCACCGCACAAAGCGGGATGTTTATTGCTGGGGAGGAGCCCGCAAATTGAAATATTGCCCCCGTGTGGTAAAATGTTTAATTGCACACGGCATTAGTTAAGTCGATGAAAAATTTACTTAATCGACGAAATTCTTAACGATTAATTAGTTGATCGTCGATTAATCATGCCCATCCCAACTATATATGTACTTATCTCAACTGCTTTTTTCTCCGAAATCGCCCACCCTAGCTTTAACGGCGATATTTTTTTTATTGCCTGATAAAAGTCTCGCGTTAACGCAGCTGTTAACGGCCCACCACTTGTGTGTGTGTGTGCGCGTGTGCTTTTGCGTGTGCGCATACATACATACATACATACATACGTGTGTATATATATGTGTGTGTGTATATATATATATGTATGTGCATCAAATTTGAATGGGAAATTTTAATTTCAAATATCAATTTGGCTGCCATTACATTTTGTTCCAATTAACATAAAAATGACTTTTGTAAAGTTTTGAGGAATTCCATTGAGATTTAGGGGTTCCACCTAACTGCATTCACACCAAAAGTGAATTGAGTGACCAAATCACCGGAATTCATTCACTTTCTATGGCCAAGCGCGACCCAAGCGTCCAACGCTACCAGCGACAAAAGGTGAGCAACCAGAGCGACCAAAAAAAGTTGAAAACGGCTGAACTTTATGCAAATTACTATGACGTGTATTAGGGCTGGGCGATATACCGGTTTTAAAATTATACCGGTATATTTTTTGAAAGCGATATGTAGTTGAGACAATATCGCCATACAGGTATATTATGTATTATTTTGATGTTGCCTTGCGAGCGCTATTTTATAAAGCCGACCGCTGCTCTCCGAGTCTACAAACCATGTTCAGCTGCTCAATCCCGCCCCTTACATGTATGTAGCGTTCTCCCACCCACGGACGTTACGCATCACAACATACATTGAACAAAAACAGGGCGGACACGGTGGTAGAGAGTACTGAACCCGTGAAGGGACATGGGGTAAAAAGAATGTTTTTAACGTTTCTCGTGAGCACGAGAAAGTATCTGGTGCGCATATCATTGTGTGTGTGTGTGTGTGTGTGTGTGTCGTCAGCGTGTGAGTGCGGACAAGCGAGCAGTAGCGTGCATGTCAGTTTAGTGAAGTAATGAGTGTGTAAGAATAAAGTACCCGGCAAGAATCGGTGACCGCTTCATTCCGAGCTATAAGCAGACCCACTGCCGGTCAAAGGGTGTTACCCCCGAGAGCATCAGCCCTGGAGGGAACGTCTCCCCTGTGCTCCTCGGTCTGGGAGCCGACAGCAGGAAGGTGTAACCAACCATCTCGTAGTCAGAGGCGGAGCGCAAGAGAGTATATGTGCTCCACTAGTGCAAGATAAAAATAAAGCACATTAATTTGAATGATTTTAGCTTGTGTGTGATTTATCACGGGCACGGGCACACACAAACTAAAATCATTCAAACTAGAGAAGAGGCTGCTTGTCAACCACAGCGTCTTCGGTTGCTATGCGACGTCAACGTCTTTGGCGAACTATTTCTCTGCTGATCAACACTACGAATGCTGGTTACAAATAAATTGTAAAAAGACACACCATGAAGTTATTTTTTCGTTCAGGCAAGTAGCCGTGTAATAAGCGGGATAATATATAGAACGTCACCGGTCATTATTAAAAATAAGCCCATTCAGGTCGGTGTCCTGTTCGCCCTGTCGGGACTAATGACTGGCGTTCTATACATTATCCCTTACATATCTGTTGTTAAAGCACAACTGTGCTTTGAGCAAAAAAAACAAAAAACTGAATAAATGGTTGATAGTGAATACTTGTGGCGTGGAGTTAAAACTACATACTTTACCCGTTTTGTTCAAAATATCGTTACAATATCGTATATCGCCATTCGAACAAAAAATATCGAGATATGAGTTTTGGTCCATATCGCCCAGCCCTAACGCGTATCAGCGGCCAGATACTGACAGCCAATCGGAAAGTAGATGCCATTTGCTTGCGTGGATCCCGGGGAACCCCAGCACTTTGGTTCCTACCTAATTTTTTGGTTCCTTCCTACTGTTTTCACAAAATGTCGAATGAAAGTTTAATCGCGGCTGTGACTGGGCACCCGTTGTTGTACGATCTTTTTCACTTCCGAGATCGCAACAAAAAGGCTCTGGCCTGGGCAGAGGTGTCACGCGTGGTTGGTTGGTCCGGTGAGTTAGTTAATGAAACGTTTGAGATTATTGTAAAATAGGCGCGATACATTCCTGCTAACAAAGATCCTAGCACACTAATCTTCCTTGCTCTGAATGGGACGATATAGTTTTCAAATATCGAAAATACATTCGTTGTGCAAAGGAATAATGCACGCATAATAATGCAAATGAATAATGCACGGAACAAACGTGTCACTTCAATGCAGTTTAATTGTGGATAGACAGCTGACAAATGACCATTTAGCAGATGCTTTTATCCAAAGCATACATAAAATATGTTCCATTATTTGCCTTGTGGAGCCAGCCAGTCCTGTGCCCGTATGCATATTAGCCATGTGTGCCAATGTCAATTTGTATGAGTGAGCGAAGAATGAGCGCAGATCATGATTTGGAGATCAGTAAAACACATTTTAACTAGCCTATTAAAGCACTCAACGTTTTTTTGGTCTCGGTTGTAATTACATTTTAGGATACACACACACACACACACACACACACACACACACACACACACACACACACACACACACACACACACACACACACACACACACACACAGTGTTTCCCCCAGAAAATTTGTTAGTTAAGGTGGTGTCTCTCCAGGGGGAGGCGGCGTCGCCCGGGACAGGCGGACGGGGAAGGGGGTGGGTGGGTGGGTGTAAGGAACAGTGTAACTCGGCCTGTCGCCATCGCGTCTCTGCCTCATCGCTGCCACCGCAGCCTGGGGGGCAATAGACTACAGACTCTGATTACTACATTGAACACATATTTATTAAAAAATAACCAAATAACAATATCTTATAATAAATAAAAATCTTTAGCATTTCAAAATAAAATCTGGTACAACAATACAAATATACCATAAATAAAGGGCAATAAACAGCAACTTAAACAAGAGGGTTTTGTGCAATTTTAACAGCAAGGGGTACAAAACAATTGTGCAAATAACAAAGTGCCACAGCAAGGTAGTCAGACACTTATCTACTTATGGCAGAGCCGACAAGTAGCATCGCTACACACTATTCTCTAGGGCTGTCAAAATTGCTCAAAAATGACATTCGAATGTTCGTTTTGAAAAAAATCACGAATTCAAACTATTCGAATATCTGGTTGCCTATTTTACGCAGTTGCCGTCAATATGTCAATAATGCGACAAAACCATGGTTCAAATTAGTGGGATATATATATATCCTATAAACAGCCCAGTAACGTGGAGGCCTAATCATGAAAAGCCACAACTTTGTATGGCTTGCATTTCAACCACCCACACCTGGCAAGCGCGCAAACTATAGTAATCTGAAAGAAGACGCCCGCTTCTGAATGTTACAAAGTATGCTAGTGGTAACGTTCCTTGCTTTGCTTACCATTTATCGAGAAGGCCTATTAAAATCGATAAAGAAAAAAATGCATGTCGCCTACGTCTTCCACCATGCCAGCGAAAGGGCCAGCACTACGCACCGTTCGGATTCATGAAAAAAAAGCTGTCTCGGACCTTTGCCGAGAAACTCAACCGGGCTGGCGCCGTGGACAGATGTGTGCCCGCATGTTGCTGGTTGTCGAGTGGTAGGCCAATTCAACTTTGCACAGCTTGCAAATAACCTTATGCCTTGGCTCAACAATTTTTCCCCCGCTGAGCCCAAAAGCCAAAAAACCTCCACACAGCACTTGTAAGGTTGCGGGGGGTTATGATCTCCCTCCCCGACTCTGATGCAGCCGCGACGTGTTCCGTATTTTCAGCCATTTTTCATCTGATAACGGTTTTTCACATATAATCATGACGTAGCTGTTTTTGGTTTTTGCGTTGCTGTGATTGGTTTACATTTCCCGGGTATGTGCGTATGCGTACAGTACGTACAGTATCAGATCACGTACAACTTCCCGCGCACATGCACGTACAGTAGTAGCCTATCAGATTACGCTGTAGGCCTACAGTAGCCTATCAGATTACTTTGTACAGTATGTGTTCTGTGTTTGCCGTCTCGTTGAGAGTGCTGGTGGGCGGCGGCTTTCGCTGGGCATTTCCTTACTTTAAAACGAGGGACATCGTGAACAGACAGGGACTCATTCACAAAGTAGATAGAGGCGTTTGTACCGCGGGAGTGTTTTTTCACATTCGAATATTAATTTTCACGTTCGAATTCGCGTTTTTGGATACATATTCGAACGAATATTCGAACCTCGAATATTCGTTGACAGCCCTACTATTTTCCTCGGTGTGGAGAAGAATTTCTCAAGGGCCCTGTTGTAGTTCAGGTCTTTCACTTTCACTAACAGTGAATTAACTGAAGTTTAGTATTTGATACTTTTGTGTAATAATTTTGATAGAATCTAAGACTGAGAGATGGACTTACCCTGTTCATTGCGGAGAAATCCCTCTCACAATTGACACTGGAGACGGGTATTGTGAGGGCGATGGCAGAGAGGAGGGACAGGTTTGGGTAGAGGAGATGGAGCTCATCATACCCTGATGCCATTGCTGTCATCTCCAGCTGGGACTTCTCCTGATGGATGAGAACATTGGTCAATGACAGATATACATGAACTCACATAAACAACTTAATATTGTGTTAATGACTGTCACTCACTTTCAGTGTTCCGGTTGTTGTTAGGACTCTGTAGCTCTGCCACTCTTGGAGAAGTGCCTTTTCTCACTGATGGGAAGGAACTGCTTGGCCAGTAGTTGTAGGTCTGAGACAGTCTGACTCTCATCAGCTTGTGGTCCCAGGGAACTAAAAGCACCAAGAATCCCAAGCTGCTGGAACCTCAGCTCCAGGTGCTGAATCAGTCCATCAATGTAGGGGTCCATCATGACCTATTCACATTAGATGTGAGAGAAAATTCAAATGTAGGCTCATATTTCAGGTGGGTTATTATTGTTTATTCATTCTTGAGCTTGCTTACTTGTGTCTGAAAACGTCCCCATAAGGTGGTGATGGAATGATCTGTCCCACGTCTTCTCCTCTCCTCTTCTGCATTGATGTTCAGACTGGTCACCTTCTCTTCAACCTGAGCTAGAAAGGAGCCCTCAGGTTGCCGTTCACCTGCTGCTTTGATTTTTCCTCAATGTCTCAATGGTAACAGGAACCTATAATAGACATACAAATTAAAACATGATTTTTATTATTTTCCCCTTCTAAGGTATAAAGATATGGCCAAATCTATTTAGATAACAGTTTCATATCGTCGACGGTACATGATATCATCATATCGCCCAGCCCTATTAGGAGTTATCCTATCTGGAACAACTGTTGAAATAGCTTGGTCTAGGTTAGCTGGACAGCTACTGTCTTGCTACTTGCAAGGTGGATAGCTGCAACAAATCTGTAAGTTGCACAGTAAGGTGTACAACCCCGTGCCACAGGATTCCTTCTTTAAGTCTGCCTCCTCAGCTAGTGTAGCAAGCACTGCTGGTAGATTTCGCTGGAGATTTGAAATGGCCTTCTCTTGAGACAGCCACCTAGTGTCTTTTAACCTCCTGGGGTGGGGGATAGGGCAAGTTAATTCAATATTTATCTCAGGAATGTGATGTACTTAACTTCAAACACCTGATGTTTTCACTTACTGTGACTTTCAGGTCTGCTACTCCAAGCACACTGGCAGCTGCTTGTAGAGCGCTGGTGCGGTTTGCACTATTCCTAAAATAAAGGTGCAGGTCTTGTAGGTGCTTTCTGAAGATTTTCATGTATGGCACTCCATCTGCTGCATCTTTACATGCTAGTGCCAGGCGATGAGCAGCACAGTGCACCGACACTAATCCTGGCCAGGAGTCAGTCAGCAATTTTGCTGTGCCATTCTGTTTTCCTAAAATAAAAGTAAAAAAAAAAAACAAAACAGGTATTAGAACAAGGGAACCTATGAGTTTTGACATTAACTTAGCGTCCTTTTCCTTAATTCACTTTACCGGTCATCACTGCGGCTCCATCTGTTCCAAGGCCAAAGATGCGGTCCTGGGGAATCTCTTTCTGTGTCATGACCTCACAGCTTCAGCTATAGTTGTAGCTGTGCCATCTGGAATGGGTACAAGATCCAGGAATTGACAGAACATCTCTCCTTCCTTGTCTGTGTACCTGGAGTATTAACAAAAAAAACATTTTTCATTTCAAATTTGTCTTACCTGGTTTTGTTACACACACAGGAAGACGCCATCATTGAACCATTTAAAAAATGAAGAAGGTGACCACTACTGTACCTAACATGGACATCTAACTGTTTTGTTAGAGATATCTGTGGACTCGTCAATTTCAAGGCCAATAGCCTTTGATGACTTGATGGCCTCTAAAATGGGCTCCTCCACCACTTCACCGATGATTTGGAGCATTTCGTCCACAATTGCACCGTGTAGGGCTCTGTATGCAGACGTGTTGCTCCACCAGAAACATTTTCAAGTACACAGTAGGGCGCAGGTTGTAGAGATTATTTCTTTAACATTGAATGGCAGTAAATTATTAAAAGATCGCCATTTGAAATAAAACAATGACAGCAAATGTACACTGTAATAGATTTTTTTTTTTTTACCTTCAGTTTTGCAAAATATTCGCAGCCTAGGAGGTCTGCCAGATCCAACAATGTTGGGTAATTGGTATGGTGTGCAATCTCATGCTTTACCAACCAGTATAGACATTTAAAGCCTCCAATTATGGCCTTATGCTCCATATTCAAAATGGGATGAAATGCCTCATTGATGGGCCGACCTAATACACAAACATTAAACAGTCACTGTTAATTTAAATAATGTAATAAATATTATTTAATCACCCTGTTTTTTGTTATTCCTTAACCACTCAGAAACACTTACTTCGGCTTGATTGGGCTGCAATGCCCACACATGAAATGTGATTAGTTGAGCTCAAGTGCGAGTCCAAGGCATCACGTCTGTAGTTAATGCAGGGGACCTCTATGAACGGCCTTTGAGAGGGGCCACGTAATGCCCTTTGACGGTGCATTCTGCATAGTCTGCAAAACATTCCTAGGAATAATACAATAACTGACTTAATATAGCTTAGTCTGCATTTTATATTTCATCATTTAACATAAAATAAATAATGCTCTACCGTGTTCGGTATGGTAAATCCACCCTGCATATTTGGGGTCCCTAGCCCACTCCGGGTTCCACCCACTGCCTCGGTGTTTAGAGGATTGCCGGGGATCCGGCGGTGGAGGAGTTGCTGCTGCGGCGGCGGCGGCGGTTGGGGGGGAGGAGGCGATGCGGAGGGTGAAGTCAGGCCGGCTTCGTCGCATGAAGAAGCCGACAATTTTTGGTTGTGTTTTTCGCTCCATTTGGCTGTGTACATTACGAGAGAAAATCACATGCAAACGTCAAAAGCAGGCTAGGCTAATACAGCCACCTGTAAACGTTAAACGCAATCAGCCTTGATAAGAAAACATTACGCCTATCAAAGTAATTCCAGGTAGTCTACTACGAACGAACAGTTGACAGACTATTATTAGTATTTAAAGAATTCAATAATAATCTTAGCTCGATGCGACAGTCTGTCGGGGTCAGCTATCCAAATTCCATATGAACGACTTTTCCGAAAATCGTTTGTTTTTCCCCCAGATGTCGCACGCATAGGCCCATTTAAAAAAGTTTATTAGAGGGTTTGAATGAAAGGGAGAAAACATGACAGAGTAACACGGCGAATATCGCTAGTATAGCCTATAGATTTTTTTTTTTTTTTGAAGACGAGGCCATGCGTGAAGGCAGCCTGTTGCATTGGTGACATCTTCAACCTTGTAGCCAGTGACATGACACTTGGTCGGCTAAGGATGTCATGTGTGATGAAGACGTTTGTTCCACTCTTATGCTTGTGGGATGGTTCGCCCCCAGATGGTGGATAGACTTAGTATTAGGGATGGGCAACGATCGTTGAATATTCAAATAGTCTGAGTCACGTCGAATGTGGAATAATGAATGTGACTATCGTTATTTATTACACGGCTCTTCTCAATGCTGTTGAACGCTCCGTTCCCTTGCATCGCCCTTCACAGCTTCTGGTGGTGAATAATTGTTTGATAATTCACCGTTGCTAAGGATATAATGACTGCTGTCAAGGAAAGTGGATTTTTTCTTTTTTTCTGTCGTATCACGCATGTAGTTCGGTAACTTATCAACCCCAGCGTCAACGTCTTTGGCAGACTATTTATCTGCTGATCAACACTACGAATGCTGGTAACGAATAAATTGTAAAAAGACATCCTCACTGGTGATGCTGGGGCCCAGACCAAAGACCAGGCTGCGACTGCTAGTCTGGCAGGGACCAGTAAGTGAGGGCAGCATCTTAGGAGAGATGGATCCTGGGTTGGATTGTGTTGCGCAGTGCCTGAGAATGAAAAGGATACAAGCTCAAGGATAGTGTTTAAAATCATATCTTACCATACTTAATATCACTCAATTATGATAAACTATTTTTGCGTAAGCCTCAAATTTTTCATCATAACTTACTGTTACATCACTACCAGAGTAGCTAGCTGTGCTTGCAAATATACTTGTATTTAAAATGTTAATTTACTGTAACAACTACAATGCTACTCTCAATACACATGACATCTATACTCTGAATATTACATTGTCCACTCTAGAATACTGTTGATGTTAAGCTTAATAGCCTAGCTAACTGTGGTTAGCAAACTGTTGCTAGTTAACGTTACGTAGATGTAATGAGCACCAAATCCTATAAACATGACTTAAATGACTTATGATAAATAAGTATACAAAGACACAACTACAGATATGATAGTAATATGTAATAATACATAGCCAACACAGAAAGATCACCTCAAACAGAAAGATCACCTCAGTTTTCTTGAGCTGTAGTATTGTTTACCTCAGATCTCCATGGCGACCATTGAGCACTGTTAACCATCATGTACTGGAAAAATATTTTGCATGTGGTGTTTCTACATATATTGGAACATTTTTAGCACCCAGCCATATCAAAATTCAAGAATTGTGTTTTTTCATGCACCCTAATCTATCTATCCATCTATCTATGAGTTGTAGCCGGCCTTTGTTGGAGGTCAGTGTGCTCGCTCCAAGCACTCGTTTGCCTCTTTGCTCTGTTATTGTTTGGTGTGTTAGCCGTTTCTAACCATCAATTTATTTTCCTTACAACTTACCGGAGAAGGCGGTGCTCCCGCTCCCAGTAACGTTTTACTTTGGCTTCCCTTTTTTAGCAGCAGCGCTTACGCTCAAGCTAATTAATATCGGATGATTTAATTTTCTGGTGAAGGCAGTGTTCTCGCTCCCACTCCCGGTAACGCCACATTTGGACCTTAGCAGCGATCACGCTCAGGCTAATTGGTTTCGGTTTTCGGTTTTCAAATGCCTGGTGTCCTCGGCCACAGTGCAGGGTCACAGACGACCTCCTGTCAAAAGCCTACGACACGGCGGCACGCATGGGTCGTATTGGGACTCCCTTTCCCAGCTCTTGCTGGGTCTTTCAACCTCTGCAGCAGGCCCAGGTTGAGCCGTCATTGATGCCTCATTACAGGCTTTTGCCCTAATGTCAAGTGAGTTAGGGCGCACTATGTCCACCTTCGTACAGACTCGAGCATTCAGGTACCCTAACCCTAACCCTAATGACATGTGTCCCTCTGACCGTGTTCGGGTGGTGTAAGGACATGTGTCCCATCTGACCGTGTTCGGGTGGTGTAAGGACATGTGTCCCTCTGACCGTGTTCCGATGGTGTAATGACATGTGTCCCTCTGACCGTGTTCAGGTGGTGTAATGACATGTGCCCCTCTGACCGTGTTCGGGTGGTGTAATGACATGTGCCCCTCTGACCGTGTTCGGGTGGTGTAATGACATGTGCCCCTCTGACCGTGTTCGGGTGGTGTAATGACATGTGTCCCTCTGACCGTGTTCGGGTGGTGTAAGGACATGTGTCCCTCTGCCCCTGTTCGGATGGTGTAATGACGTGTGTCCCTCTGACCGTGTTCGGGTGGTGTAATGACGTGTGTCCCTCTGACCGTGTTCGGGTGGTGTAATGACGTGTGTCCCCTGACCGTGTTCGGGTGGTGTAATGACGTGTGTCCCTCTGACCGTGTTCGGGTGGTGTAATGACATGTGTCCCTCCGTCAGTGTTCAGGTGGTGTTATAACATGTGTCTCTATGACCGTGTTCGGGTGGTGTAAGGACATGTGTCCCTCTGCCCGTGTTCGGGTGGTGTAATGACGTGTGTCCCTCTGACCGTGTTCGGGTGGTGTAATGACATGTGTCCCTCCGTCAGTGTTCAGGTGGGCGGCCAACCGCTGACCAGCGGACGTTCTGCTGATCCAGAGGAGAGTCGATCCAGGAAGAAAAGTCGGCGACACTCAGAGGTCGAACCCTGAAGAAACGGACGTCTTTATGGAGGGTAAGAAGAAAAGGAGGAGGAAAAAGACAGAATGTGGGGAGGAGGAGAACGAGCCCTCTCCCCCAGAGGAGGAGGAACACCTGAAGAAGAAGAAGAAGAAGAGGAAGGAGAAGACAGCAGGGGGTCCGGAGGAAGAGAGGGAGCCTTACCAAGGAGGAGGAGGAGCAGGGCGCACACAAGAAACACCTGAAGAAATAAGAAGAAAAAGAAGGAGGAACAGACGCCCACGTCCTCCAGCACCCCGCTGACCCCAAGTGAGCAGCAGGTCCACAAGACCCCCAAACCAGCAGTCCTTAATGGTCCCAAACCAGTCCTTAATGGTCCCAAACCAGTCCTTAATGGTCCCAAACCAGTCCTTAATGGTGGAGCAGAGCAGGCTTCCTCCTCAGACTCCAGTGAAGTGGAGACCCCTGCTGCTCCCTGTGTTACCTCCAAAGGGCGGAAGAAGACCCTCAGAAAGACCCCAGCGGCCCCCCAGGCCCCAGCGGGCCCCCAGAGGCCTCTGAAGGCTCCTTCAGCCTCGGGGAAAAGCTCCCAGCCTCATTCCTCTTCGTCCTCGTCAGACTCTTCCTCTGAGGATACTCGAGCCCCGTCAACCTCCAAACCTCTGGCCGGCACCAGGGCCCCTCAGACCTCCCCCCCTCCGGGTGGACCCCGTACCTCCCTGGCCCCTCAGACCACGTCCTGCGCCTCGAGGCCGGGTGTGGGGGCGGGCCCGGGGCCGTCAGACTCTAGCAGCGAGGAGGAGATCAAGCTGGTGATCAGACGGCCACTGCTCCCCGGGCAGGGCCTGGGGGCGGAGCCCTGCAGGAGCACTAGAGGGCGTGGCCGGGGGAGGGGCCAGCCCCGCGGCGGGGGCGGGGTCAACGGGGGGAGGGGGGAGGGTTTGGTCGGCAGGGGGATTCATCTGAACTACGAACAGGAAGAGCGACGGCACAGACCAGCGCTGGAGGACTCGCTGACCAACCGCTCGGTGACGCTCCAGGTAAGACCGCCGTCTGATTGGTCCACCGCTCGGTGACGCTCTAGGTAAGACCGCCGTCTGATTGGTCCACTGCTGGGTGACGCTCCAGGTAAGACCGCCGTCTGATTGGTCCACCGCTCGGTGACGCTCCAGGTAAGACCGCCGTCTGATTGGCCCACCGCTCGGTGACGCTCCAGGTAAGACCGCCGTCTGATTGGTCCACCGTTCGGTGACGCTCCAGCCTCATGATGCTGATTGGTCCTGGGGACTGGTCCAGCCTCATGATGCTGATTGGTCCTGGGGACTGGTCCAGCCTCATGATGCTGATTGGTCCTGGGGACTGGTCCAGCCTCATGATGCTGATTGGTCCTGGGGACTGGTCCAGCCTCATGATGCTGATTGGTCCTGGGGACTGGTCCAGCCTCATGATGCTGATTGGTCCTGGGGACTGGTCCAGCCTCATGATGCTGATTGGTCCTGGGGACTGGTCCAGCAACACTAAACAACATATCGGCCATCTAAAGATTAATGCTGGCTTTGCTGTGTTCATGTTTTCCTGCGATTTGTGTCTCTGCTACTCATACACATACCTGTATGTAGGTATGTGTTGCTGCTACTCATACCTACATAATAGTGTGTATGCGTCGCTGCCATCAGCTTTAGTTGTGTGTTGTCTCCTCTGGGTCCAGAGCCCCGCTGACCCCCCACCGAGGAAGGACTACAGCAGCCTGCCGCTGCTCGCAGCCCCCCCCGGCGCCGGGCAGAAGATTGTCTTTAAGGTGAGCTGGTTCTGACTGGTTCTTACATGGTTGACTTTGAATGAAAAAGCTGCTGAGATGAGAATAAGATGGAATGGAAGAAAGCAACTGGTGGACTGGTTTACTGATCTGGTGCAGAGCAACACCACTGGTTATTTCTGCCCTGTCCATCAACACCCCTGGCTATTAGGGCTAGGTACTGCCAGGTACCTCACAATTCGATTTGATTCTTTAGGTCTTCATTCGATTTCAAAATGAATTAACCATTTCATTGTGCTTAAACTGGCAAAAAGGGAATACCATATTTTCCGCACTATAAGGCGCACTGGAGTATAAGCCGCAGCAGCTAAATTGAATGATGTGTACATATATAAGCCGCACTGGACTATAAGCCGCAGGTGTTTTTAATGTTTACCTTTTGCCGTTCACACCAAACGCGACGGGGCAACAAGATCCCATACAAAGTGAAAGTAGAGACGCATATCTGGCGAATTTTTCGTGAGAGAAAACCGGTGACAAGTTTTGATTTGTCACGCCACACTTTTGCCGTGCACAGGCGAGCGCGTTCACGAGGATTTGTGCCGCGACAAATTCGCTCGAGTTGAAATATAGGGTTCATGCACAGAGAGGATTGTCGGGACAGAGATGGCTGTCTCACTCTCGTTCTGTCTCTTGTACCACTCTCGGTTCCACTTTTACTTTTGCGCGCTACCTGTCTCACTTTTTTCCGGCCTCAAGCTTTTCCTGCTGGAGCCCGCCCCTTAAAGGTGGGCGGGCGCGGACCGGTCATAGAGCCCATAAAGTTAAAGTTGGTGGACTGTAACCTGTAAAATCCATAGATTAGCCACACCGTTAAGCCGCAGAATCGAAAAAAGGCGCGGCTTATAGTCCGAAAATTACGGTACACCATTGTATAGTATTGTTACGAAGCTAAACTTGCTGCATAAAAGCAATAATCATAACATGGACAAATGTAAAAGGGCATGTATATTTAGGCATACTCGCTTCTAGATCACAATGACTGAGTATGCTTTTTTTTTTATGGAAATAATCGATTTCAAAAATGTTCTGAATCGAGAACAAATAAATTGCGGTGCATTGATGAATCGATATTTTTACCCAGCCCTACTGGTTATGTCTGACCTGTCCATCAACACCACTTGTTCACTGTCTGACCTGTCCATCAACACCACTGGTTCACTGTCTGACCTGTCCATCAACACACTGTCCTGTCTGTTTCCTTCACAGCTGCTGGAGCTGACTGAGAACTACACACCCGAGGTTTCGGAGTATAAAGTGAGTCAGACAGATGACAGCAAATGAGGTCGGCTTCAGGTAGAACTACTTCCTGATGTAAGAGGGAGCTTGAATGAATAGTCTGTGAAACCCTTCAATAGTCCAGTGGAATCGCTCTATAGTCCAGTGTAGCGGTCAGTAGAGCGTTACACTGGACTGTTTGAGGTCTAGGGGTTTAGACTGTTGGTCACTGGACTGTTTGTGGTCTAGACTGTTGGTCACTGGACTGTTTGAGGTCCAGTAGTCTGGACTGGTCAGGTCGAGTGGTTCAGACTGTTTGAGGTCTAGTAGTCTGGACTGTTTGAGGTCTAGTGGTCACTGGACTGGAGAGGTTTAGTGGTCCTCCAGAGTATTGGTCACTGGACTGTTTGAGGTCTAGTGGTCCAGACTGTTTGAGGTCTAGTGGTCCAGACTATTGGTCACTGGACTGTTGAGGTCCAGTGGTCCAGACTGTTGGTCACTGGACAATAGGACTGTACAGTCACTTTTGAGAAAAATCAAGTTTGAACGACATCGAATATCAAGCAATGTATTTGAATATCTACGAGTCCCCCCCATCCCCCACCATAATGGAGATTGAATCACAAATTTGCCAAGAGGAGACATAAACAGGACTAAGTTCATATCCTGTCTGATTATTATTTTTTGGTTTGAAACAGGTTAACAACTTAATCAATATCTAGTGGCACTATGCATATCACAAAATTAGGCGGAATCGGAACTGCCCAGTGCGAGCAGCGACGTGACAACGATAACAGCAGACAGCAGCAGGAGTAAGGTCTGTAGCCTATCTGCAAGAAATTCATTTCTTAATGTTTGCTAGAAACGCCAGTCTTATCAACTTGATCACGTGCGGCTCTCTTTTTTTATTCACGATGTTACCTGCGGACAAGAACACGCGGTCAGAGCGCACAGCCCTACTGGCACACACAGGTATTTGCGAGTCAGTGTTGAGAGAAACAGGTATTTGTTTTCCATTCTGGCTGCTCTTTGCCTTACCCATTTCTGAAACAGGCTGTAGTATTATTGGCCTGATGGGAGCGGCCGCGAATGGATGCGATGGCAAATAATAAATGAAAACCAAAACGTCTAATCATAGACTGTAAAAAAAAAAGCTTTACACAACATGGCACTTTTAAAAACGAATCGTTTGAAGTTTGAAGTGTTTCCTTCACTGCTGACCCTGACCTGGTGCCCAGAGATAGAGGCTGAGGCCTGGTTATCAGCAGCAGTACAATGCAGTGACAACACATACAGTACCCTGACATTATAGCCCCTTTATAGAACGGGTTCTCCAGGAACCTTCCTGGGTCTGACCTCCGTCCTCCAGCAGTCACTATGTTGGACCATGACTGTTGTTCATTTCTTATTTCAGGAGGGGAAGATTATCCATTTTGACCACGCCACCAAGCAGGTGGAGATGGAGCTGCTGAGCTCATGGCACGGTAAGAAGAGACCCCAGAGCAGGAGACCTCTGACTACTGGGGGGGCTACTGGTCTGACTGGGGGTCTGACTGAGGGTCTACTGGTCTAACTGGTTGTCGTGGTCTGGTCTCCACACTATATAAAGTTCCCTACGGTTGTTTTGATCAGTCTGTGTGGGCCTTCTCTCCGGTCTGTACAATGTGACTTCCTGTCTGTACAATGTGACTTCCTGTCTGTCAATTGTGACTTTGTTCTCCCAGCCCCTGCAGAACCCGGTAAGTTCGACCTGGTCTACCAGAACGCAGACGGCTCAGAGAGCGTGGAGTATGCAGTGTCCCGGAGCGGCTCCCGGGTCAGTGGGCTTACAGTTATAGTAGTTAAAGACTAGTTAGTACTAGTTATAGTGTGTGTGTGTGTGTGTGTGTGTGTGTGTGTGTGTGTGTGTGTGTGTGTGTGTGTGTGTGTGTGTGTGTCTCTCTCAGGCTTTAGGGTGCAAATAATAAAATGTTTTATTGACCCCCCCTACTCCCTAGGTGACGGAGCGCTGGGACTCGCTGCTCGAACCCCGGCTGCTGCTCTAGATCATCCTCTTCTAGATCGGCTGCTCCTCTAGATCAGCGGGTACTGCTGCTCCTCTAGGGGAGCGGGTACTGCTCCTCCTCTAGGGGAGCGGGTACTGCTCCTCCTCTAGGGGAGCGGGTACTGCTCCTCCTCTAGGGGAGCGGGTACTGCTCCTCCTCTAGGGGAGCGGGTACTGCTGCTCCTCTAGGGGAGCGGGTACTGCTGCTCCTCTAGGGGAGCGGGTACTGCTGCTCCTCTAGGGGAGCGGGTACTGCTGCTCCTCTAGGGGAGCGGGTACTGCTGCTCCTCTAGGGGAGCGGGTACTGCTGCTCCTCTAGGGGAGCGGGTACTGCTCCTCCTCTAGAGGAGCGGGTACTGCTCCTCCTCTAGGGGAGCGGGTACTGCTCCTCCTCTAGATCGGTTATACTGGCGGTTTAGATGCTCCAGATCAACTGCTTTGGTTTTGCGCTCCAGTTTCTGTCATGTTGTTCCCACGTCGACCTTATGATCAGATGTTAAAATGTGTTTGGACTCTTATGAGCGTATTTTAGTACAAACTACTAAGGTTATGGCTTTTTTTAAGGATTAAGATACCATTGTAATTAATTCAAAAATTTTTTAAGTTTTAATAAATATATTCAGCATTCTGTCTAGTATTCTTTCTCTATTAAAGCCTAGGATAGTTTGGCCTTATGGTTTATTTTAGACCCATCATCCCATGGATGTTAACCTCTTAATGTTATTAAATACATATTTTTTATTCAAATCTTCCAAGTCCGGAATAATAAGTGTAAGGGATTTCAGTTATGTTATTGATCTTCTCGGAAGATGGTAGGCTATATTATGTAGAAGTCTACCCTATAAGGGATAATTGTATATCAGTCTACGTTGAAGAAATAAACTCCTCGATGTCAAACTTTGGATTTAATGACAACGATGAAGTCCTGCAGCAATCACACACAATACAATGTAAGCTACAAACGTAATAACAGTAATTCCTACATGCACATCGCACATACACACCTAAACATCTCCAGTATCTAATCAGGAATGACTCGCATGAATCTTGCCAGCAGCTGAACATGCTATGCAACGGGAACGTCTGCAATGCCAGTGAACACAAGGTAGACCGCCAACTCAGCCGGTCAGCGTTCTGCAATACAACACTACCCCCTAGTGGCCGGAGGAAAACTCTGCATACGTCACTCCCCGCTCTACGCGCATGTCGTTGGCAGAAAGACGAGCGACAAGAGCCGCAATCTTGTGCGGTTGGTTGCACAAACCCTTTTAATTAGACTGATTATCCCATTTATTATACTTCTTGCTTGCCAACATAATTAATAAATGCTTTTTCTTATTAGCATTGCATGATAAATAAATGTAGGCCTATACTCTGTTTGAGTTCATCTCCCGTAAAAAGTAGTCCCCTTTAATTACGATCGATCAAACATTTATTGACGCCTCGAAGGGCATTATCCCGCTTATACCATGGTCACTTGCCAAAGAAATTAAGATCATTCATATATATTTTCATGCGTTTTTCAATCCAAATATAAAGTTTTCACATTTAGAGGGACCTAGCTGCTGCTGAGCTATGAGCCAGAGGGCTAACTTTATGGATTGTACATATTTATAATTCGAAATTCGTCCCAGCCGTTATACCAGAGATAGGTACCCTATACCTTAATATAGAGGTCTAACCTATATGATATGTATATATCATGTAGCGGTTACCCTCTCTTATAGATGTCTACGCTATATATGATGAATGATATATTATAGAGGTCTACCCTATATATGATATATTATGAGGTCTACCCTTTATACAATATATTAAAAATAAAGAGGTCTACCCTCTATAATAAAGGTCTACCCTATTTATGATATATTCTAATATCATGTAGTGGTCTACCCTCTTATATAATTCATATATAGGTCTACCCTATATATGATATATTGTATATCTACCCTCTACTATATATTAAATATGTAGAGGTCTGCCCTCTTATTCTATATATAGAGGTCTACCCTATATATGATATAGGCCTATTATATATCATGTAAAGGTCTAATCTATATATAATATATCATGTAGCAGTTACCCTATACATTATATTATATATATTATAGATGTCTACCTTATATATGATATATTATATCATAGAGGTCTACCCTCTATAATTATATATTATATAGAGGTCTACCCTCCTTAATTCACTGAAAATGGTTCGGCCCGTTCGACCGGAGGAGGCGGTGACGTCACAGCATCACTTCACAGAAACGATGGGACCCGCGTGACGTTACAGCTCTTCATCCAAGCATCCCTGCATCTCAACATCACCACGATGGACGGATACGCGCTCCCCGACCGGAACCAATTCCTGCAGTTTTTGAAAAAACTTAAAGAAGTGTTTGACGCGTGCGACGAGCATGCGGACGGCTTCATCCGCGTGCAGCGCTTCGTGGACCTCGGACTGCGCTTCGGGCAGGGCGATGAGGTAAGGGTCTCTTCAGGGGAATGAGGGAAGGCTGCTTTAAGTAAGGGTCTCTTCAGGGGGATGAGGGAAGGTTCTTCTTCAGAGGACGCGGTAAGGCTGCTTTAAGTAAGGGTCTTCTTCAGGGGGATGAGGTTAGGGGAAGATTTAAAGGGATAAGGTAAGGATCTCTTAACGGGATGGGTTGGTTATTTGCTGATGCAGGGGTCAGGTTAGTTTTAATAGAAAGCGATTTGTAAATCCACAACATTGTTTATCAGGTGAACTGGTGATCTCAAAGCCTCAGTGAAACAGGAAACTTGCTGCTATAGACCTCGTCTCCTTTAAATCCCACACATATGAGAACGTCATCAATGTCACGATTATTTTAGCAGTAACGTCTGGGGAAAAGGAAAACTAGAGCGGCCCCTTTCTAGTTGGTACGACTAGTCATGCCCTCAGTACGAGGTCAGTGTGTTACCAGACTCACAGCGATCATGGCTTTCAACTTGCTCCCAGCTGAAGACAGCCTCAGGCTCTGGAGGTGTATCTGGTGACCTTCTGACCCAGCATGCAGCGGGTCTGGGCAGGGTGTGAAGTCAGCTCTGAGGAGAGGTTCTGCTCTCTGTCTGGGAGGCGTCTGTTGTCTTCATACTCCAGATCCTCCGCCCGTTCCTCCAGCTGTCGTCGTTTCCCTCCTCCCTGAGGCTGGTGCTTTGCTCTTTAAACTTGATGTACTTATTGGTCCCAAGGGGAAATTCACCCTCTGTATTTATGCCATCCCTGCTAGGAGCTGTGGGCGGCCCCTGACCGAGGGGCCCTGACTGGGAGTGACTGGCCCTCACTGGGAGTCCAGTGGTACACCGACGGCGGGCTGTACCAACCATGCAAGGCGACAGCCAGCTCGTCAGGAGCAGTTAGGGTTAGCAGGTGTGAGCAGGTGTCTTGCTCAGGGACACATCAACTCTCTAGGAGCTAGGAGGAGCTGGGGTTCGACTAGCAACCTTTCGGTAACAAGGCAACTGCTCCACCTCCTGAGCTAAGCCGAGACCTTGGTCATTTCTCATCATTCCCCCCTTGATCTTTCCTTTGAATCACGGTTCACACCAGAGCGGTTCTGCTCAGCACGCTCGGTACAGGTCGGTGTCCCTGGGAGGAACATGGGTTCCTTTTGCACATAAATGGAACGCAAAGGAATCTATTTGTGTGGAGCAGAGAGAGCTGTGTTCTGCTGGAGACTTTGGGGTGGGGGGGTAGCACTCCATGCATTGCATTTTTAATGCCACTTATATAACCAAGCCTTCGTGTTTTAGGGAACTGTAATGTAATATTTATCTAATGGCTTGTTTCTTGGAGATGGGATGGAGGTGGAGCCTGGGTGATGGTTCATCACACGCCTTATGGGAGGACCAGGTCTGAGTCTGAAGGGTAGGTTCATGGTGCAGTACCTCCGCAGGCCTGCAGTTCACTGGAAGGTTGACAGGAGGCCCGTTGAGGGGCCGAGGTTCTAAGATGTAAGGAGAAGTAAACAGTAAAGGTATAGCGAACATTGAACACTTTATCAAAAATGAATCATTACCCAACTAGCTCTACTAATATGACACATTTGATGGTCCTACTGATAGTAATGGGGGGCATAAGACTGAACCCAAAACCTCCAATGAGGAGGACGTTTGAAGCTCTCCTTCTGGTCCTCATCACAGGTCAAGACGTTGACCAAGTTTCTGGACCCCAACGCTCACGGGAAGATCAACTTCAAGGACTTCTGTCATGGGGTCTTTGCCATCAAAGGTAAAATAAAAAATGAATAAGTAATCATGTGTGTTTCTAAAATTGATGCTTGATAACACCAAGCGATTATATTGATAACTTAACTCGATTTATTATTATATTATAATTATATTATAATCTATATTTGAAAGGCCTGTGTTGCGCAAAGAGAAAAAAGATTGAATCCGTTTGAATTGTAAAACTGCAGCCTGTCTCAGAGTTGGTTAACATCATTTCGAGCTCCCATATCACTGCTCTCAGTCGTACGTTTAAAAGGATGAAGTCCTGGGCTTTATAAGGAGAGGGAGCACGTTGTAGCGCACGTTTCCAGCCGCTGTGACACACACAGAACCTTCTTACCTCGTGTCCCGGCTCCCGGCAGGTTGTGAGGACATGTTTGAGGCGGCTGTGGGCCCTTACTTTGTTCCCGAGGTCCGGCCATCCTTCACAGACAACGGCTACCTCTACCAGGTGAGCTCCACGCTTTACACACGGTGGTATGGTCATTACTACCTGATTATTATTAATGTCCCCGTCACTTCAAACCCTATGAATTGATGTTCTATTTCTGGAAAATGTGTGGGTAAAGTAAATAGGCACATAATTAATAAAATCATAATAAAATAAAACACTAGAAATACCCCTCATTCAAACATTGACATTTTGAAAACGAGGTATACTGAACTCATTCGTTTTTGAATTCACCTTTTTTTAAATGAAAAAAAATAAATTTCTAGTTGTACCTTTTAAAAAACTCGATTTCAGATGAACAAAAACTAATTCAAATTAAAAAATTGAATTGCAAATATTCTAAATTCTAGAGCGAGAGACATGTTGGGCAAGGGGGACTGGCTCATCTGAGCAGTTGCCTAGCAACCAGCAGGCAGAGCGGCTGGACTGAGCCTGCAGACACAAGGCGCTCTATCAGGGAGGCGACTGCTGCCAGTTCTACAGTATGGATGGCCGCATGCGCGCATAGCGATGCCTGTGGTGTGGTGTGTGTGTGTGTGTGTGTGTGTGTGTGTGTGTGTGTGTGGTGTTTGTGTCGTTCTGAACCCCCTCGCTTTTTCTAGTCTGAAATATTGTGGCAAAAGCATGTGATTCTCCAGTTCTGGTTTTGTTTGTTTGTGTGCGTATGTTTTGGACCACAGACTTTACTCAAAGACACACATGGCTGGAGGAATGGAGGATAGACACATCTGTTAAGGTGTGTGTGTGTGTGTGTGTGTGTGTGTGTGTGGTGTGTGTGTGTGTTGTGTGTTGTGTGTGTGTGTGTGTGGTGTGTGTTCTGCATGGGGAGGTGGTTGGTGTGTGCATGTGTTGTGTTTGTATACAAAAATAACCCAAAACCATCAGCATCATAAATGATCGTGGTCTCTTCGTTTGAAACGCTCTAGAACTGCTAAGTCACATGTTTGATGGCGATGGCGGGAAAGGTTGTTGGTTCATCGTCATGCCGAACGCAGATATATTACATTTTTCTAACCCTCCTCTTTTCTTTTCCTCCTTTTCTGATTAATAATAATTAGGGATCCGAGCAGCAAAGCTGCTTGGTCCCTTATTGTTTCTCTAACGGGTTTTTTTTCTCTCAAATTCTGTAAAAGTCATCCTGCAGCCTATACCGGCCAACCCCCACTACCTATGAACCCCACTTTGTGGTACTGCACCAAAAGGTGCCGCTATTGTAAAGAATCATTTCTCCTCACCAAATAGACCTGGGTCTTATGTCCTAAAAATGTTTACTTTTCCCACAATTTCATATAAAAGCCAAACATGATAAAGATTCACAGGCTACAAAAATAATCAAAAATTCAACAAAATCGCCACATAAAATCTTTAGACCAAGCCTCACAAAAATCAAACAGAATTTGTTTTATTTAGTTAGTAAATATTGGCCAATTAATTTGGAGCAGTTAGCCCAATTTTTCAAATATGACCATTTTGTTATTGTTTAAAAAAACATACGACTACGATTAGGTGGATACCAATACCCCCACTACCCATAAACCCAAATTGTGGTACTGCACCCAAAGGTGGCGCTATTTAAAGGGATGAAATTATGAACTCACTTTATTCGCCTTACTAGATTGACCGGGACTCAAAATTCTTTGATCATATTAATTATATTAATATATTAATTTCACCCTGTTCTTCTGCTCTAAAATTGTTTACTTTTCCCACAATTTCATAGAAAAGCCAAACGTCCACAGTCTCAACCCATTTTGCCTATATGACCATTTTGTTATTGTATGACTACCATACGGCTATCATTAGATGGATACTATTAACAGTGCACATTTTCAGAGCTGTACTCTTTTAAGAAAGCCCTTAATTCTCTTGTGAAATGTGTGCTTGGAGTTTTCTTAACATTGTGTATTTCTCAATCGACATTTACCCAATGTGAATGAGGCTTCATGCAGTTCAGGAACGTCAGTGGCTCAACGGGACCAGTAACCAGTATATGCCTTATACTGGTTATCCTTAGGTTGAGAGTTTGAATCCTGATCCTGAGTATACTGAACATGGCACTGTGTCATTGCCACTCATTTAAGAAACACAACATTGAACAGCACCAGAAATTCATCAGGCAATCAACACTCCAGCTCATTAGATCTGTTTCGACCTCACTCTGACCGTCACAACGGTCTAAAAAAGGAATGATCGCCTCCGTTCTGCCCATCACCGAGACCATATGCCAAAATCGTCATGTCCATGACCTCCGGAAGCAGAATGACTTGCGTTAATAAATAGCAGAGAATGCTCCTGGGTCAGTCTCTTTTCCCTTCACGCCTAATGCTACGGCCACACCAAACGCGTTGCTCGCGTTGAAAAATGCGAGTAACGCCCCTAACCTGACGCGTGATCATTGTGTGCACAAAAATGGTTCAACGCTTCCACTGCGCCAACGCAGCTAGATGAGCCCGCCCACTTTCTCCCGCTCATTCTCTTTCCAAAGCTCCACAAACATGAAGGTCACCACCATCGTATGTGTTGTGGAAGTTGGAAGAGAGAAATAAACCCAAATCGGGTTAAATAACATGGTATACATGGTATATAATAACACATGGTGTGTCTGTTGTGTTTCCAGTATTCGTAGTGTTGATCAGCAGGGATATAGTCCGCCAAGACGTTGAGGTTGCTTAGCAACCAGAGACGCTGTCCATGCAATTGAAGGGAGCGTCTCCTCTTCGTCATAACTATCAAACCAAACATCCTTTACATTCACACGAGCGAACATTATGAAAGTAAAATGCACATTTCTCGCTAGAAATGTTTACATAAACGCATTTAATGGCGTAACTATGTTACTATTTCCACCCAGAATAAAGAAAGATGTCGGCCGGCCGTATGCTTCTGTGCAAGCTCTCTCTGCCAGTGACGTCGGGTCAAGCTCCACGCTCATTGGCTATCGCGGCTAAGCGTCACGCGTTGGAGCGTTGAAAGTTCAATTTTTTGAACTTTGCGCGTTGGTGCGTTGGACGCGTTGGTGCGTTTACGTGCGTAATTACGTGCGACTGCCGTGTCTACTGCCCCGTCTACTGCCCCAACGCAACGCTTCAACGCTTCAACGCGTGTAACGCGCCTATACCAATGGTTTCCTATGCAAAAATGCCTTTTTCCAACGCGAGCAACGCGTTTGGTGTGGCCGTACCTTAAGAGACCTGTTTTGTGAGTATAAGAGACTTCTTTAAGGTAAGAACATTCCACTTATACGTAATTCGCTACCTGTGTGGTACGGGTGCGCCCGCAGTTCAACGCAGGCTGCCGCCAGCTAGCAGCAGCTACTTACCCTGTGGAGACTGGATTCGGGGACATGCCACTGGTCGAGCCATTAATGGCCGCACTGACATCTCTGGGCCTTACTGGTGTGTCACCCAACCCACGCTGCCCCCGCAAGGAGTGCACAAAGACGGACCGCCTGGCCACTCATGCTTTTAATGCAGCAGCACGAGCGGCCCGGATGGGTAAAGCTCTGGCCATTACGCTGGCGTCACTCCGCAAGACGCTGAGTCGGGATGACCAGGACGCCAGCGCCCTGCTGGATGCAGCTCTGTCGTCCCACGCCCAGCTGACACGGGATGTGGGAGACGCCATGGTTCCCGCGGTGTTGTGCCGCAGGCAGGTTTGGCTGGCCCAGACCTCCCTGCCAGAGCCTATCAAGCAGGAGCTGCTGAATCTCCCAGTTGCCCCTGGGCATGTTTTCAACCCAGGATCCCAGGAGGTGCTCGACCGCGCTGAACGTGCCGCAGTGGCGAGGGAGGCTCTCCAGTGTGTATGTCGTAAGCCTGCCCCAACGGTCAGCGGGGCGTCTGTAGGCAGATATATGCCGCGGCTGCCAGCCCGGCCTCCGCCGAGGGGGAACATCCCACAGGCCTCTGGTGACTGGCGATTTCGCCCACCCGACCAGAGATCAGCCCCATATTCCCGTTCCAGGGGTAGAGGGGGTCACCAGCGGGGCACAGGCAGGGGTGTGGGCCGCGGTAGTGGTCCCGCATAGCATTCCAGTGGCCCCCCTACGTTTTCAGGGGTCAAGGTAACGTCTGTAAAGGACCCGGTTTTAATGTCCGTACTTGCCAAAGAGGTTCAAGAGTTACTTCTGAAATGGGCCATCTCAGAAGTACCGCCCAGCGCACAGCTCGCTGGGTTCTACAGCAAGTACTTTATTGTTCCCAAGAAAGACGGCAGTCTTCGGCCAGTTCTCGACCTCAGGCCCTTGAATCGGTATCTCAAGGTGCTTCCCTTCAAGATGGTCCACACAAGGGTGGTGATGCAGGGGGAGTGGTTCACATCTATGGACTTAAAGAACGCCTAATTCCACGTCCCGATTTTCCCGGAACACAGACCCTTCCTGCGCTTTGCCTTCCAGGGCAGGGCGTTCCAGTTCCAGGTCCTACCTTTCGGCCTTTCACCCTCCCCACGGGTTTTTACTCGCGTGGTGTCAGCCACTCTGTCCCCCCTCCAGGCTCGCGGTCTGAAGATACTGCCGTATTTAGACAACTCATTTGCCATATTTTGACGGCTCATTTGCGCCCCCTCCCGAGAACAGGTAGTGCGCGACGCGGTTGGAGCACATAAACGTCCTCGAGCTGCAGGCTATCCACCTTGCCTTGCAGAGATTCCTGCCAACACGTTCTCGTGAGGTGGACAGTACTGTGGCGGTGTACTATGTCAATCACCAAGGAGGAACAAGGTCCCAGCGGTGCCTCCAGGGGGCGGAGGGCTTACTGACTTGGGCATGGCCGCGGCTGTCTTCACTGAGGGCAGTGCACATACCGAGCGTGGAGATCAGAGCGGCCGACATTCTCTCCAGGACGGGGCCACTCCCGGGAGAATGGAGATTGAGCACGGAGGTCGTAAGCCAGATCTGGATGTGGTACGGGGTCGCACAAGTAGATCTCTTTGCATCGGCGGAGACGACGCACTGCCCGGAGTGGTACTCCCTCACAGGTCAGGGGGGCAGTTTGGGCCTGGATGCTCTGTCACAAGAATGGCCGACAGGCTTGTTGTATGCTTTTCCTCCACTCCCGCTCATAGCGCAGGTCCTCCGGAGGGGCCACCACTCAGTCCTGTTGGTGGCTCCACGGTGGCCAGCGAGGCCTTGGTTCCCGGACCTGCTCCAGCTGCTGCAGGGTCATCCATGGCAGTTGCCATGCAGAGCGGATTTTTTGTCACAGGCAGACGGGCGGATCTGGCATCCGAACCCAGGGACCCTCTGCCTGTAGGTCTGGCCCCTGCAGGGCCCGTCGCCGAGCAGGTAGATGTGTCAGTCGGGACACGCTGAATAACTCCAGGGCTCCATCCACTAGAGCTTGCTATGCACTCAGGTGGCGGATCTTTTCAGATTGGTGTGCTGGCAGGGGTCTCAAGCCAACGGCTTGCCCTGTGCCACAAGTTTTGCGTTTCTTGCAGTCCGAATTGTATCAAGGCAAGGTGGCCAGTACCGTGAAAGTCTATGCTTCAGCCATTTCAGCCTTTCACCAGGGTGTGGACAATGGTCTCCTTGGTAGCATCCCTTGGTTTGCCAGTTCTTAAAGGGAGCCCGCCGGTTGCGTCCAGATCGCACCTTGCGGGCACCGGGCTGGGATCTGCCCACAGTTTTAACGTTACTTACTATAAGCCCGTATGAGCCTATTTAAGACGCAGATTTGCATTCCTTGTAACTTAAGACTGCCTTCCTCTTGGCGCTCTGTTCTGCGAAACGTGTCAGTGAGCTGTGTGCTCTCTCCGTAAGCAACAACTGCCTTAGGTGGCAGGCAGGAGGTGCTAGCGTGTCACTTTGGCCAAATCCAGCTTTCCTGCCAAAGGTTATTAATCCGCAGTCCATTAACCAGGTTCTGGAGGTGACTCAATTCCAGCCGTCTTCCACCTCACAGGCGGAGCAAGACAAGTTGCTGACCCTGTGCCCAGTCAGAACTTTGAGGGCCTATCTGGCCCGTTCACAGTCCCTGCAGAAAGCACACTCACAGCTTTTCATCTGTTATGGGGCAGCAAGGCAGGGGCTACCGCTCTCCAAGCAGAGACTATCACATTGGCTGGTGGAGGTTATTTCCCATGCTTACAGGGCGCAGGGAATACCGGTTCCTCTACCAGGAGTATGGCTACGTCTTGGGCTGCCCATAGGGGTGTAGCAGCAGACGACATCTGTGCAGCGGCTTCATGGTCGACGCCATGCAATTTTACCCGTTTTTACAGGGTGGATGTAACTAGCCCACCCCCAGTCGGTGGCGCCGCCCTCATCTCTGTGACCGAGCAAGGTTTTAATAATTGATTCTGGGTTCCTCGCGACCCTTTTGGTATGTGTCATCCCTTTTTTAGACCGTAACTCACAAAAGATTGTGAGTTACGAAGGTAACTATGGATCTGTGAGACTGAGGGATGACCGTCACTATCCTTGTTGCTCGGACCATCCTGAGGCATTCAGGGATAGGAGACTGACCCGGGAGCATTCTCTGCTATTTACTAACGCAAGTCGTTCTGCTTCCGGAGGTCATGGACATGACGATTTTGACATATGGTCAGTCGTTCTGCTTCCGGAGGTCATGGACATGGCGATTTTGACATATGGTCATGATAGGCAGAACAAAGGTGATTATTTATTTTTTAGACCGTAATGACGGTCATACCTCGGTCTCACAGATCCATAGTTACCTTTGTAACTTACGTTTCCAAGAATGGGACTGCCAAGACACAGTATGGCATTAAAGGGGAACTTCTTCATAATTAACTCCGTTAGTGTTCTTGACTTAATTAGCACTTTGAGATTTCTGAATTTAAAGTGCTCAACAAATTAAATATATATTATTATTATTATTATTATTATTGACTACAAAGGTTTAATTTCCCCAGAATTTCAAAGATTTTCCCTCCTCCCAGTATAACCCCCCTCCCAGTATAACCCCCCTCCCAGTATAACCCTCTTCCCCGTATAACCCTCTTCCCCGTATAACCCTCTTCCCCGTATAACCCTCTTCCCAGTATAACCCCCCCTCCCAGTATAACCCCCATCCCAGTACAACCCTCCTCCCAGTATAACCCTCCTCCCAGTATAACCCTCCTGTACTTGTAGAATGGTGAGGGCCAGTGGGCCCCAGCAGTCACGTTCTGCACACGGCCCCACCTGAACCAGGGCCCCAACCCGAACCAGGGCCAGGACCGGGGCCCCTACCAGGGCCCAGGGGACGGGGACATGATGGACAGCAGTGCTGAACACGCAGACGGGCCTGACGCTCACTCTGACATGGGACTGGAGGACGGGTGAGTGACCCTCACAAAGGGGTACGTTACACGCTTTACACAAATTCTAACCAACAGATGTTAGAAAGCCTTTGTTCATTTAGTGGCTGCCGATCGCACTGATTCATTCCAGATCGTATTGTTATTGTGTAAATTTCGCTTACACATTTATTTAATTGACAGTGCAGGAAAACTTATGTGTGTGTGTGTGTGTGTGTGTGTGTGTGTGTGTGTGTGTGTGTGTGTGTGTGTGTGTGTGTGTGTGTGTGTGTGTGTGTGTGTGTGTGTGTGTGTGTGTGTGTGTGTGTGTGTGGTCTGTGTACACATGAAGCTCCTCTCCAGCATCGGCCATCTTGGGCGAGGAGCAGTTTGAGGACTACGGTGAGGGGGTTGACCTCACTCCCAGCAGCCCCGGGAGCCAAGAGACACACAACACCGGCTTCTCTCACCGGGGGACCTCCAGGTACACACACACACACATACACACACTCACTCACTCACTCACTCACTCACTCACTCACTCACTCACTCACTCACTCACTCACTCACTCACTCACTCACTCACTCACTCACTCCCCTACCTGTGGATGCTCTTGGTTGTCTATATGTTGTGTGTGTGAGCAGTGCAGGCCAGACCCCTCCAAAGATGCGTCCCCTTGACAACAACGAGCTGCTGGATGTGTTTTGCTCGCAGTGCTGCAAGAAAGTCAACCTTCTGAACGACCTGGAAGCTCGCCTGAGAGACCTCAAGGCCAGCAGGTGACACACATAACCACACAATGCACGCACGCACACACACACTCACACTGAGTGACTTCAGTCAACCTCAATCTAACATTGTGCTCTATAGAGGGATTACGTCACTCTACGTCACTCCCCGCTCTGCGCAATGTCGTTGTCAGAAAGAGACGAGACCAACAAGAGCCGCAATCATATCTTGTTGTGCCGTTGGTTGCACAAACCCTTTTAATAATAAGACTGATTATCCCATTTATTCTACTTCTTGCTTGCTAACATGATACAACAATTCAAATACTTTAATAATTACGCTTTTTCTTATTCGTATCGCATGCTTATTAAATGTATTTGAGTTCATCTCCCTCAAAAAGTAGTCCCCTTTAATTACGATCGATCGAAGAGCATTGTCCCGCTTATACCATGGTCACTTGCCGAAGAAAAGAAATTAAGATCATTCATTTATATTTTCATGCGTTTTACAATCCAAATATAAAGTTGTTCATATAAATAGGACGGACAGTAGCTACGACTTGGTAACGGGAGGTATTCTAGTCCGCTGAGCTATGAGCCAGAGAGCTAACGTTAAGGATTGTACATATTTATAATTCGAAATTCGTCCCAGCCTTTATACCACATATACTCTATGGTATATAGCATATAACCGCGTTGTCTGATTACAGTTTAATTTATTTTTCACAATTTACCAGCTCTCGTTTCGAAGAATAATCACTGCGCCATTCATTTCAATGGGCATCACGACGGTCTATACTTTCAACATAAAGTGTACATATTTATAATTCGAAATTCGTCCCAGCCTTAATACCACAGATACTCTAGGGTCTATAGCATATAACCGCATTTTCTGATTACAGTTTTATCTAACAGTAAGATGAAAAAGTCACTAATTAACACCGCCATTGCAAATTAACCACACGGAGATAACCATGGCAACCGGTCAAACAAATTTTATTTTGCGATCATTCTGCGCGCGCGTCCGCCGTGTTGATAAACAAATAATCCCCCTATAGTATCCTGAAGTGTTAAAGTGGTAAATCTATAAAATCGATTTATTGACTTTTGCGACACCGTAGGCCTAGGCCATTTGTCCCCAAAGATGAGAACCTCGTCTCCATGGCCAACCCGTTTGTAACGCTCTCTTGACTGCAGGGCTTTGCTTAGCGGGCCACATGCTCCATCTCCTTCTGTTGCCCCATTCCATAGTAGATAGGACTTAACTGACATTCATTTACATGAAAACCCTTGGAATTGGCACTTTAATCCAATTGTCCCATCATCCCCCGAATTGAATTGGTTCATTAAGGCCTCACTTAGATATTTATGGTCCTTCCAGCCCTAATACTCTAGCATTGAGAGAGAGAGCATGACTGATGTAAGATCTCTCAGTGATAGTGGTCCAACACTGGAATACTAGAATAGCCTCCTCACACAAACACGCTGACACCCAGTAATACTGATCTGAGTGTGGGCTGTTGTCATAGAAACAGCATCCCACCGTGGCAGCTGTGTGTGTGTGTGTGTGTGTGTGTGTGTGTGTGTGTGTGTGTGTGTGTGTGTGTGTGTGTGTGTGTGTGTGTGTGTGTGTGTGTGTGTGTGTGTGTGTGTGTGTGTGTGTGTGTATTGTTGCATGTGTTATATAAAAGTTAAAGCCCCCCCACACATATCGTGTTATCAATAATTGAAGTTATTGTTTCATTTCAAATTCTCTATAGAATCAATCACAATGAGATGAACAAATCCATGTCATTCACACGTTCTTCATCAGTACTACTAACTATTACTACTAACATCAGTACTAAACTTCTATTCTTTGTGTGCCAGCCCGAATAGGAAGATGTCCAGTCGAGCTTTTGGACGGTATGTGACCTGCCCTATATAACTAACTATAACTATATCATAACTATATACAACTAACTATAACTATAACTGTATATAATAACTATAACTATATCATAACTTATATAACTAACTATAACTATATCATAACTATATACAACTAACTATAACTACAACTGTATATAACTAACTATAACTATATCATAACTATATACAACTAACTATAACTACAACTGTATATAACTGACTATAACTATGTTATAACTATATATAACTATTTCTATAACTAGCATGCTGACCTGCTTTATATTGCTAACTTTAACTATATTATAACAATACATAACTAACTATAACTATATTATAACTATATAAAACTAATTATGACTATATAATGCTGACCGGTTCTATATAACTACCATAACTATAACTATAACTATATATAACTAACTATAACAAAATTACAGTATATAACTAACTGCAACTATAACTCTAAATATAACTCTTACTATAAAACGCTCTATATAACTAACTATAACCATAGACCGCTCTATATAACTAACTATAACCATAGACCGCTCTATATAACTAACTATAACCATAGACCGCTCTATATAACTAACTATAACCATAGACCGCTCTATATAACTAACTATAACCATAGACCGCTCTATATAACTAACTATAACCATAGACCGCTCTATATAACTAACTATAACCATAGACCGCTCTATATAACTAACTATAACCATAGAACGCTCTATATAACTAACTATAACCATAGACCGCTCTATATAACTAACTATAACCATAGACCGCTCTATATAACTAACTATAACCATAGACCGCTCTATATAACTAACTATAACCATAGACCGCTCTATATAACTAACTATAACCATATAACTCTCTATATAACTAACTATAACCATAGAACGCTCTATATAACTAACTATAACCAAAGACCGCTCTATATAACTAACTATAGCCATAGACCGCTCTATATAACTAACTATAACCATAGAACGCTCTATATAACTAACTATAACCATAGAACGCTCTATATAACTAACTATAACCATAGACCGCTCTATATAACTAACTATAACCATAGACTGCTCTATATAACTAACTATAACCATAGAACGCTCTATATAACTAACTATAACCATAGAACGCTCTATATAACTAACTATAACCATAGACCGCTCTATATAACTAACTATAACCATTAGACCGCTCTTATATAACTAACTATAAACCATAGAACGCTCTATGTAACTAACTATAACCATAGACGCTCTATATAACTAACTATAACCATAGACCGCTCTATATAACTAACTATAACCATAGAACGCTCTATGTAACTAACTATAACCATAGACGCTCTATATAACTAACTATAACCATAGACCGCTCTATATAACTAACTAT
>OLKM01001499.1:52500-129996 GCA_900291075.1 Melanogrammus aeglefinus
GCAGACGCACGCACATATTGCATCTTCAACGTTTGCTGACAGTGGGCTCTGTGAATGTCTGTCTGTCTGTCTGTCGGCAGGGTGCAGCAGCTGGAGGAGAACAACCAGGAGATGAAGCTGAACGTGTGCAGACTCAAGTCCCAGACCGAGAAACTGGACCAGGTGGGCAGGACAGAAAGTGAACCAGCGCTGAATATCCACACATGTATGTTTGTGTGCATGTGTGCACACATGGCTTCCAGGGTGGGAGAAAGGACAGGTGCTGAAGGCCTTCCCCCTGGCGGTCAGGGTCAGGGTCAGGGTCAGGGTCAGGGTCAGGGTCAGGGTTAGGGTTAGCCTCCTTGTAAAGCAGAGGTGCTGTGTGTTCCAGGAGAAGCAGAAGATGACTGACCAGCTGGAGGACAGCAGTCTGCGGCTGAAGGACGAGATGGAGCTGTACAGGGAGGTGGTGGACCAGCTGTGGCTCCACCGCCACCAGTTCCACAAGGAGAAGGAGGCCATGCAGGAGGTCAGCTCCGCCCCGTCCGCCATCTCCTCCAATCAGCAAGCATCCCATGTTCCTGTCCGCACACGGACAGGTGTCTCTCCATCTCCGTGTGATGGTCTCTCCATGTTACGGTGTCTTCTGGTGACGGTGTCTCTATGGTGTCTCCACGCTGTCTCCATGGTGACGGTGTCTCCTGGTGACGGTGTCTCCACGGTGTCTCCATGGTGACCGTGTCTCCATGGTGACCGTGTCTCCACGGTGTCTCCTGGTGACAGTGTCTCCATGGTGTCTCCACGGTGTCTCCATGGTGACAGTGTCTCCACGGTGAAGGTGTCTTCACGGTAACGGTGTCTCCACGGTGTCTCCATGGTGACGGTGTCTCCACGGTGTCTCCTGGTGACGGTGTCTCCACAGTCTCCGTGGTGTTTCCATGGTGACGGTGTCTCCACGGTGTCTCCATGGTGTCTCCATGGTGACGGTGTCTCCACGGTGTCTCCTGGTGACGGTGTCTCCACGGTGTCGCCACAGTGTCTCCACGGTGTCTCCTGGCTGATGGTGTCTCCACAGTCTCCATGGTGTCTCCATGGTGACTGTGTCTCCACGGTCTCCCCGCGGTGTCTCCACGGTGACGGTGTCCCTTTGTGTCCCCAGGTGACGGCGGACCTCCGCCGCCAGCTGGAGCGGCTGCAGCTCTTCAGGCTGGAGGTGGAGCGGCCGGGGGAGGGGCGGGGGCGGGCCCAGGCCCGGGCGCGGGAGGTGCAGCTGGAGGTCCAGAGGCTGCAGCAGGTCAGCCTCCATGAGGAACATCTCAGGGCACCTGGGGGGGTCTTGGGGGCTCTTGGGTGGTCTGGGGGTCTGGTCTGTAGCGGGAGTCTTGGGGGGTCTGGGGCTCTTGGGGGGTCTTTGGTGGTCTGGGGCTCTGGGGGGTCTGGGGCTCTTGGGGGGTCTGGGGCTCTTGGGTGGTCTGGTCTGTAGCGGGGGTCTTTGGTGGTCTGGGGTCTTGGGGGGCTCTGGGGCTCTTGGGGAGTCTTGGGTGGGTCTTGGGGGTCTGGGGGTCTTGGCGGGTCTTGGAGTGTCTTGGGAGGGGGTCTTGGGGTCTTGGGTTGTCTGGGGGAGGTCTTGGGGGTCTATGGGTCTGGTCTGCAGCAGTCGGTGGAGGTAACCATGACACCCACTGAATATTATTATCTGTATGAATAGATCCATCGTTGACGAGGCGATACTGGTCCTCACATGCGTTTCAGTCTTGGAGCTCTGAGCTCATTTCAAACCTCTTCGTGGTTATCAACACAAGGAATCCATCAGGGCCATACCGGACCGACAGAGCAGGGTGTGACACATCAGCAGCAGCCATTTTGGTTTCTGGAGATGCCTCACCGGTACTCCGATTGGGCGAGCCTCTGTGCGCAATCATATTAACCCTGCCCACAGGAGATACATGGCTGTGATTGGCTGTTTACTAACCCTGTGTTCCAACGGCTTCCTGACGGCCAACCAGACCAACAGAGAGGTTTAAACAAGGAGACGTCTCTGTGACCCTCAGGAGAACCACAAGCTGAGGGACCAGAACGACGACCTCAACGCCCAGATCCTGAGCCTCAGCCTCTACGAGGCCAAGAACCTGCTGGCCTCCCACACCAAGGCCCAGTGCCTGGCTGCCGAGATCCAGACCGCCACCCGGGACGAGGTGGGTCACATGGTCTACAGATAGACCGCCACCCGGGACGAGGTGGGTCACATGGTCTACAGATAGACCGCGTCCCGGGACGAGGCGGGTCACATGGTCTACAGATCGTGACCACGTCCCGGGACGAGGCGGGTCACATGGTCTACAGATCGTAACCGCGTCCCGGGACGAGGCGGGTCACATGGTCTACAGATAGACCGCCACCCGGGACGAGGCGAGTCACATGGTCTACAGATAGACCGCGTCCCGGGACGAGACGGGTCACATGGTCTACAGATCGTAGACCGCGTCCCGGGGTCGGACTACAGACGTAGACTTTCTGATCTACATCTGGAGGGTTGAGGGTCACTAAAGACGGTGAGGTTTTTTGGCCTCATCAACCCCAGCTGCAGAAACAAGAAGTTCTAAATATCATTGACCCCATCTCCAGCTGGTAGGGCATCACGTGTCTTTAATCAGACGAGCTCCTTTGGTTTCAGTTCATATAATATAATATATATAATATACTATATATATACTATATATATGACACAGCGAGGCCGCTGTCTCAGCTGCCTTCGACCGTAAACTAGATGCAAGTCAGCTTTTTAAAGACTGAAGAACACAGACCCTTATTCCTTCATGTCTAGGAGATGGACTCATGTGTTAGTGTTGTCATGTGTATGACATCTTTCAGTGTCATACACATGACACTGTGTATGACATGGTTCAGTGGTTTTGGGATAACATTAATAGATCCTATCTCCTCTCTCCCCCTCTCTCTGGTCAGCTGGTGGACGCTGTGAAGGAACAAGAAGAGAACAACTACCGCTTAAGGCAGTACATGGATAAGATCATTCTAGCTATTCTAGACCATAACCCCTCCATCTTGGAGATCAAGAAGGAATAAAAAAAGATCCATCTGTACACACACTACGAGTGTGGTTTCCTACCATGCCAACCCAGACCCCACCTTCTGTGTACTGGACAAACTGGGGCTCACCTTCCCAAGTGCAAAGGCATTCCAAAATGTCTCCAGCCTTTTGTCACATAATGAAATGAGTCCGGTCTGGTCGGACCAGGTGGGTCGTCGGGTCTACAGGCCGCCTCCTAGGCCTGTTGGAACCTGAGTCCTTCCAACATGTCCCAACACTTTAACTCTAGACCTTTCCAGAAGCCTTCCTGTGTGGTCACACGTTGTGTAGCTTATTCACCAGAAGACTCCCATTCACACAGCTTGATGACACTGAGCAACATGAGAATAGAAGGACAACTTGGTATACTTGAACAGATAACAAGGATGTTATTAAAGCACAAGGCGCACAATTAGTTTAAAATAGAACCGTAAGCAACGAACATGATGCATATCTTGTGTGTCTGCTTCCAGAGATCATGAGATATGTTTTGATTATGGAGGAAACGGTGAAACGCATTTACTTAAAGACTGAATTGGCTCGTTCACACTTTTTGGCAGCAGTTGATATTTGATCTCATATAGTATCTTACATTGCCCATATTGTAATTATTGCACATTTCCTCACACTCTATAGCACCATTTGATCAATTTAATGTTATAAATATTTACAAAAGGGAAATAAGTTGTATATTTTGTGGTTACAATATTCGGTTAATATAAAAACAAGTTTGTTTATTAAGTTGTAAGGTCATTATATCTTGTGTTGCCCTTTCCCTCACCATATTTGTGCCACATAAATATCAATATATCCAATGTTGATTCACTAGTCACACTTTCATAATGTCCATTGATGCATATGTTTTAATAAGCAATACCTACCTAGTTTGGCTTTTTGTACATGCTGCAACAATCACCCTTCTACAGTGTAATTAAGATGTACAGAATCTAGTTATTGTTTGTATTCTCGCTACACAGAGAATATTATCTTTTTACAATATGAATGGTAATGACGATAAAAATAGATAATAATGTGTGTTACCAGTGCAGCACATTAGAAACACATTCACATGAGACATTACTTTAGAAGTTTTAAATGGCATAAAGGCATCAACACCGTGCAGCCAGTGCTATAGCCTTTTAGAAAGAGCCTCGTCACACTGAGAAGGCCACCAATGTGTTTGTTCTTTCACCATTGTAAATTGAATTCTACATTTAGCGCTACATGCTGTATAAAATAGATGTGTGAATTAAAGTAACTATTGGGTTAGCAGCAGTCTGTCATTTGACCTGTGTGCGTTTAAAGATGAGCTTAAACACACACACACGCCCGCATGCTGAAGAGTGACCAGAGGTTTAGAAAGTGCATTGTGTCATAGAGTTGTTGTTACTAGAAGGTGCAAAACGGTGACGTCACATGCAGGAGGACCTGTTCACAGCAGACATAGCCTACGGCCAAACGGCATCCAGAGTTAAATATGTCTAGATCAAGATATACCAAACCCAGAGTTAAATATGTCTGGATCAAGATATACCAAACCCAGAGTTAAATATGTCTGGATCAAGATATACCAAACCCAGAGTTAAATATGTCTAGATCAAGATATACCAAACCCAGAGTTAAATATGTCTAGATCAAGATATACCAAACCCAGAGTTAAATATGTCTAGATCAAGATATACCAAACCCAGAGTTAAATATGTCTAGATCAAGATATACCAAACCCAGAGTTAAATATGTCCAGACCAAGATATACCAAACCCAGAGTTAAATATGTCCAGATCAAGATATACCAAACCAAGAGTTAAATATGGCTATAGTAATCAAGATATACCAAAACCAGAGTTAAATATGTCTAGATTCAAGATGTACAATAACCAGAGTTAAAGTAACTATGTGAGTTAGCAGCAGTCTGTCATTTGACCTGTGTGCGTTTAAAGATGAGCTTAAACACACACACACGCCCCCATGGGTGCACGCATGCTGAAGAGTGACCAGAGGTTTAGAAAGTGCATCGTGTCATAGAGTTGTTGTTACTAGAAGGTGCAAAACGGTGACGTCACATGCAGGAGGACCTACGCGAAAACAGTGCGTCACATGCAGGAGGACCTGTTCACAGCAGACATAGCCTACGGCCAAACGGCATCCAGAGTTAAATATGTCTGGATCAAGATATACCAAACCCAGAGTTAAATATGTCTAGATCAAGATATACCAAACCCAGAGTTAAATATGTCCAGATCCAAGATATACCAAACCCAGAGTTAAATATGTCTAGATCCAGTTATCGTATTGGGCAACAGACCGGAAGCATGAGCGCACTACACTGCCGTAGTAATTACGATGTGGTTCATATCCTGTGTTGTTAAGTGTAAACAGGGTTAAATAAGTGGCCACTAGAGGGGGAACTTTGACTGAGATACGACCTGGTAAACAATAAACTTAATTATATTATCCAGGGTTGAATTATCGAAGTAATTTAATTTGGATAAAGTAAACGTGAGGGAAGAGGGAACAAGGAAACATGCGATTCTGTCCCGATGAGTCGCTTTGCTCAGGCGGACATGGAGACGGGAGCTGGAGGGGTAGAGGTGCATCAGGTTCGGCCAATCCATCCCTTCCTTCTCTCTGTCTATTCTCTCTCTGCCAGCTGAAAATATCTCTTCCTAAAGGTGGGCATGAAGACCTCTCATGACGGCTTGTGACGTCAACGTGTGGGGGCGGGACCTCCGGTGAGGGGGAGGGGCCTCCGGTGAGGGGGAGGGGCCTCCGGTGAGGGGGAGGGGCCTGGGGTGGCCTCTGCCCATTCTTCCCAATCATATCGATGGGTTTTCCAGCTAACATAGCATCCATAGCAAGGTTGGATGCACACAGTGACACATGAATGGGTGACACATGAATGAATGAATGAATGGATGAATGGATTCTGATGATGGGCGGAGCCTCCGTCATCAGTGTTTTTCCGACCACCACCCTGACCTCACCACCACCACCACCCTGACCCCACCACCCTGACCTCACCACCTCCACCACCTACCCCACCCTGACCTCACCACCTCCACCACCACCACCCTGACCCCAGACCCCACCACCCTGACCTCACCACCTCCACCACCACCCCACCCACCCCACCTCACCACCACCACCGCCACCTCCCACCCCCCCACCCTGACCTCACCACCACCCACCACCATCACCACCCTACCACCGCACACCCACCCTGACCTCACCCTCACCACCTCCACCCTGACCCCACCACCCCCACCCCTGACCTCACCCTCACCACCTCCACCCTGACCTCACCACCCCACCCTGACCTCACCACACCACCACCCACACACCCACCACCCCCACCCTGACCTTCACCACTCCCACCCTGATCTCACCACCTCCACCCTACCTGACCTCAACACCCCCACCCTGACCATCACCCCCACCCTGACCTCACCACCCACCACCACCACCACCACCGACACCACCACCACCACCTGACCTCACCACCCCCCCACTCACCCTCACCTCACCCACCACGCCCCCCACCCCTGACCTCACTCACCACCCCCACCCTGACCTCACCACCTCCACCCTGACCTCACCACCTCCACCCTGACCTCACCACCTCCACCCTGACCTCACCACCCCCACCCTGACCTCACCACCTCCACCCTGACCTCACCACCCCCACCCTGACCTCACCACCCCCACCCTGATCTCACCACCTCCACCCTGACCTCATTACCTCCACCCTGACCTCACCACCTCCACCCTGACCTCACCACCTCCACCCTGACCTCACCACCTCCACCTCCTGACCCTGACACACCACTCCACCCTGACCTCACACATTCCACCCTGACTCACCACCTCCACCCTGACCTCATTACCTCCACCCTGACCTCATTACCTCCACCCTGACCTCACCACCTCCACCCTGACCTCACCACCTCCACCCTGACCTCACCACCTCCACCTCCACCCTGACCCCAACCCCACCCTGACTTCACCACCTCCACCACACACCACCCCCACCCTGACCTCACCCTCACCCTGACCCACCCTGACCTCCTCCACCACCACCCTGACCTCTCCCACCTCCACCCTGACCTCACCACCCACCACCCCTGACCTCACCACCCCCACCCTGACCTCACCCTCACCACCTCCACCCTGACCTCACCACCTCCACCCTGACCCCAACCCCACCCTGACTTCACCACCTCCACCAACACCACCCCCACCCTGACCTCACCCTCACCCTGACCTCACCACCTCCACCCTGACCTCTCCACCACCACCCTGACCTCTCCACCTCCACCCTGACCTCACCACCTCCACCCTGACCTCTCCACCTCCACCCTGACCTCACCACCTCCACCCTGACCTCTCCACCTCCACCCTGACCTCACCACCCCCACCCTGACCTCACCACCCCCACCCTGACCTCACCACCCCCACCCTGACCTCACCACCTCCACCCTGACCTCACCACCTCCACCCTGACCTCTCCACCTCCACCCTGAACCCCACCACCCCCACCCTGACCTCACCACCCCCACCCTGAACCTCACCACCCCCACCCTGACCACCACCCACGCACAGCCAGACACACACACACACACACACACACACACATGTATTTTCATAGTTTCCTCTATAGTTGCTAAGAGACTGATTGCAAAGAGGTAAGGTTTCCATGGCAACACCGGGGGCTGAGTCATCTGCACTGCAGTGTGTGCCCTTATACCAGTGCACTGGTTGTGTGTGTGCGTGTGCATGCCTGTGTCAATCTTTACAGAGATATTAAAAGTAATTGTTGATAAGTAAATATTTAGCAGATTTTTGCCGTCATCTTTGCCGGGAGGGTTATTGACAATAAAGAGATCGGTCCTGTAATCTTTTAGCTTAAGCTTGTTTTCTTCTTTAAATCATGAAACTGTCTTTTTAAAAAGCCACACTTAAGGATCTTTCTAGGATCAGTAAACAAACAAGAACCGATAGGCCTCCATTACGATCCTCAGAACAACAGCAGGGCCTTTAGTGTTGTTGGTTGTCTCCAGTCCTCCCTTAGGTTGGGTTTATGTGTGTGTTCTGCATTCCTGTTGCATTGGATTGAAATGCATGCAGAACCTGTGCTGTAATAGTTGACTCATATCCAAAAACAACGTATGCATAGCACATGCACACATGAATGTTATAACTGGGGAGATGTGTGTGTGATGCCTGTTGTTGTACATTCTGCTGGCCTCAGATCTGTCCACCAGTCTAGGTGGTGAGAAAACAGTTCCTCCCATTGTGTTATGTTACAGATATCCCCCCCCCCCCCTCCAGTATCCATCCCAGCCAGTGCTGTTCAATTATTTTCCTGAACACAAAATCAATTCTGATTTATTGATGAGTATGGGGACAGCATCTTTCTAACCTTCCCTATAGAGGTACACATCTGTGTTACATATACCCGTCCTATAGAGTTAAACACCTGTGTAACATATACCTGTCCTATAGAGTTAAACACCTGTGTAACATATACCTGTCCTAGAGTTAAACACCTGTGTTACATATACCTGTCCTATAGAGTTAAACACCTGTGTAACATATACCTGTCCTTTAGAGGTACACATCTGTGTTACATATACCCGTCCTATAGAGTTAAACACCTGTGTAACATATACCTGTCCTATAGAGTTAAACACCTGTGTAACATATACCTGTCCTATAGAGGTAAACATGTGTAACATATACCTGTCCTAAAGAGGTAAACATGTGTAACATATACCTGTCCTAAAGAGGTAAACATGTGTAACATATACCTGTCCTAAAGAGGTAAACATGTGTAACATATACCTGTCCTAAAGAGGTACACATGTGTAACATATACCTGTCCTAAAGAGGTAAACATGTGTAACATATACCTGTCCTAAAGAGGGAAACATGTGTTACATATACCTGTCCTATAGAGTTAAACACCTGTGTAACATATACCTGTCCAAAGAGGTAACATGTGTAAACATATACCTGTCCTTAAAGAGGTAAACATGTGTACATATACATGGTCCTAAAGAGGTAAAAAATGTGTAACATATACCTGTTCCTAAAAGAGGTACACATGGTGGGTAACATATACCTGTCCTAAAGAGGTAACATGTGTAACATATACCTGTCCTAAAGAGGGAAACATGTGTTACATAATACCTGTCCTATAGAGTAAACAAACCACCTGTGTAACATATACCTGTACTTAGAGGTAGCACATCTGTGTTACATATATACCTGTCCTATATAGAGTTAAAACACCTGTGTTAACATATACCTGTCTATAGATAGTTTAAATACCTGTGTTACAATATACCCGTCCTATAGAAGTTATAACACCTGTGTGTAAACATATACCTGTCCTATAGAGTTTAAACACCTGTGTAACATATACCTGTCCTATAGAGTTAAACACCTGTGTAACATATACCTGTCCTATAGAGGTAAACATGTGTAACATATACCTGTCCTAAAGAGGTAAACATGTGTAACATATACCTGTCCTAAAGAGGTAAACATGTGTAACATATACCTGTCCTAAAGAGGTAAACATGTGTAACATATACCTGTCCTAAAGAGGTAAACATGTGTAACATATACCTGTCCTAAAGAGGTAAACATGTGTAACATATACCTGTCCTAAAGAGGTAAACATGTGTAACATATACCTGTCCTAAAGAGGTAAACATGTGTAACATATACCTGTCCTAAAGAGGTAAACATGTGTTACATATACCTGTCCTATAGAGTTAAACACCTGTGTAACATATACCTGTCCTAAAGAGTTAAACACCTGTGTTACATATACCTGTCCTATAGAGTTAAACACCTGTGTAACATATACCTGTCCTATAGAGTTAAACACCTGTGTAACATATACCTGTCCTAAAGAGGTAAACGTCTGTGTGTCTGCTTTATGTTTGTTTGAAAGGTATTTGCTAAAAAAAATCCAAAAGAACATGATTGTGTGAGCATGAAAACATTGTATTTTGTGTATTCAATCCAATGTGTACTTTTCATAGATCCTATATATAATATACCGATGTAACTCCCCGGGGTTGGGCTATATGCGGAAGGCTTTTGTTTTTGTGTCTGTGTGGTGCATGAGTGCGTTTCTATGTGGGAGAACCGTTCTGCTGTAAGGGGTTGGGTTGAAAGACAGAACAAGAGGGTAGAAATCTAAAAATAGCATCTCTCCAGCTCCCAAGGTCTGAGAGAGAGAGAGAGAGAGAGAGAGAGAGAGAGAGAGAGAGAGAGAGAGAGAGAGAGAGAGAGAGAGAGAGAGAGAGAGAGAGAGGAGAGAGAGAGAGAGAGAGAGAGAGAGAGAGAGAGAGAGAAGAGAGAGAGAGAGAGAGGAGAGAGAGAGAGAGAGAGGGAGAGAGAGAGAGAGAGGGAGAGAGAGAGAGAGGAGAAGAGAGAGGGGGGAGAGAGAGAGAGAGGTGGAGAGAGCGTAGAGAGAGGTAGAGAGAGAGAGAGGAGAGGAGAGAGAGTGAGGGACGGAGGAGGAGGCGCTCTCTCTCCTGGTGGTGGTACATAACAGCCTCGGCTGCACCTCACCCTCACCTGATACCAGAGCCTGAAACACGCACACACACAGGGACACCACACACACACACACACACACACACACACACACACACACACACACACACACACACACACACACACACACACACACACAGACGCACACACACGCACACTAGAAAACTTCATTTTATCCAAATGCTGCCCTGTTCCAGAAACTGGGAGTAGAGGGGTGTTCACATAGTTCAAACACAGACCTGAATAATCCTGGTCTAGAGCAGGCCCCTGGAGGCCCCTGGTCTAGAGCAGGCCCCTGGAGGCCCCTGGTCTAGAGGAGGCCCCTGGTCTAGAGCAGGCCCCTGGAGGCCCCTGGTCTAGAGCAGGCCCCTGGTCTAGAGGAGGCTCCTGGTCTAGAGCAGGCCCCTGGTCTAGAGCAGGCCCCTGGTCTAGAGGAGGCTCCTGGAGGCCCCTGGTATAGAGGAGGCCCCTGGTATAGAGCAGGCTCCTGGATGCTCCTTGAGGCTCCAGGTATAGAGGAGGCTCCTGGTATAGAGGAGGCTCCTGGAGGCCCCTGGTATAGAGCAGGCCCCTGGATGCTCCTTGAGGCTCCTGGAGGCCCCTGGTATAGATCAGGCTCCTGGTATAGAGCAGTCTCCAGTATAGGAGGCTCATGGTTAGCCTTCAGGCTCCGGGGCCAACAGGGCCTGTGATTGGACATGAACCGAGACTTACATAGACTCTCACGATATACAGACAAAAGCATGAACAAATTTCACTGTTTATTTATCTGTGAATGCCCATATTTCTAATGTATAATATAATATCTCTATTTAAATTATCGTTTTTGAACATAACAAGTAAACACGTCAAATCAAACAACTACAGCCACACCAGACAAAAAATCACATCACAACACAACACAATACAACACAACGACGATGATCTATCATATCTCTTTAAAAGGGCCGGTCTGTTTGTGTGTGTGTGTGTGTGTTAGAGAGAGAGAGAGAGAGAGAGAGAGAGAGAGAGAGAGAGAGAAGAGAGAGAGAGAGAGAGAGAGAGAGAGAGAGAGAGAGAGAGAGAGAGAGAGAGAGAGGAGAGAGAGGAAGAGAGAGAGAGAGAGAGAGAGAGAGAGAGAGAGAGGAGAGAGAAGAGAGAGAGAGAGGAGAGAGAGAGAGAGAGAGAGAGAGAGAGAGAGAGAGAGAGAGACATTACGAGGCAGAGGGCGGCTCTATTGTGGGGGAGGAATATTCTATTGCAGGAGCGCAGAATAGCAGAGAGAGAGAGAGAGAAAGAGAGAGAGAGAGAGCTCTCTGATACTGAACACTGCTCGGTCCTCGGCTGCAGGGTCGGGTTAGAGGAGAGGATATATATGTATGTATATATATATGTATATATATACATATAATATATATATATATATACAGGACACAGAGGATCTGATCTCGGGATTGGCTGCTGCTCTCTGGCCTCCCGTCCGGACGGGCAGCACCGCGTCTTTATTCCGTCTCTGCGAAACGTGATCCAGACCTACCGCGAGAACACCGACATGACCATGGATTAAACACGTTTATCTTCTCAGAAAGGTAAGCGATGGTGAACAGCGAGGGTTAGCCGGAGAGGATGGCAGGTTATAGCGGGTAAGGACCACCGGCCATGACGCGCGGGGTTGTGGTTCTGGAGCATCCTCAATCCTCCCTCCTCCCTCCTCCATCCTCCCACTAGGACCATCCTGCTCCTCCGATGCTACACAAACGCATACGACACAACCCTAGGAGTGCGGGCTTTGTGTTGTATTATTAGGGTGGTTGTGTATCGGTGGACATCAGCCGCATCGAGCGGGTAGGAGGGGAACAATGACGTGAATGTCTTTCAATGACGTCAGCGCCATTCTCTTCCATTCTGCTCCACAATACAGACTGTGTATATATAGAGATATACCGACTGGTTCTGTTACCGCGGGTCGAGAGCGACGGGAGGCGGGTTGTACTTGGTGTTTGCTCTAAATATTAAGGACGAATGGAGGTTTCACTCAACGATGTTTATCTGAATCAAATCAACATCACATCACAGGCCTCTCCCTGTGACGCCTAGAGCAGCCGTTCAGCGTCCATCACTGATCCCACCGAGCGATCCGCGGTCTGACTCAGAGGTCCGGGATGACGGCTCTGTCTGACGTGCTCCGCTTGGCCCACGGTCCCACCGTATTACCGTCATAAGATGTTTATTTGTTCAGGTGGTCCTCATAAGACGTGTGTGATTTGACGTCACAACATAACGTGTGATGAGGCCTCATCCCCGATCCCCTGGCCATCTCTGAACGGTTGGTTTACTCATGTCTCCTCATCGGTCCACCTGTCGGGAGAGGACCGTTGCTATGGATACAGACCTGTCTGGGAGACTGGATGTGAGGTTCTGACCATCTTCATGTAGAACACGTTTGAATTCTTTGCTCATGATGCTTACTTCAGAAGACATAGCCTAATCCTTTATGAATGGAGGGAAAAGTAGTTGTTTTAAATATTAGGATTATTCCAAGCATGCATTTAACATGTATGACTATTTTTCAGGCAATAATAATTCTTCCTATATAGCCTTTAGCTCCACTGGATATAATGAATGCATTGTGATTCTGATTGAAGGTTCACATTTATTTTAGTATAGTATAATTAAAATCTGGGGGGAAGTGTTTCAAAGCTATGGTAGTTAATTTAATTGTGTTGCTTATTATTTTAATTACACACCAGGGATTGACAAATGACAACAAACGATATTTTTTTATCGGGCTTTAACGAGTTTTTCTCCAAGATCTCAGTCAGATCTTTTTGCAGAAAAAGGACAGTGTGCCGTTTCACACTCAAGGGAGTCAAGAGTCTGTTGCTAGAACCTCTTCTTTGTGGTATAACATAGAACCTCTTCCTTCTGCTTGAACAACCAGCTAGAACCATCTAGAACTTATCCTCTGTGGAAGAACATATAACCTATCTTCTTTGGTCGAACATAGAACCTCTCCGCTATAACAACCAGCCATAACCTCTCCTCTCTATAACCAGCTGGAGAACTTATCCTCTGTAGAACCAGCTGGAGAACTTATCCTCTCTAGAACCAGCTGGAGAACTTATCCTCTCTAGAACCAGCTGGAGAACTTATCCTCTCTAGGACCAGCTGGAGAACCTATCCTCTCTAGGACCAGCTGGAGAACTTATCCTCTCTAAAACCAGCTGGAGAACCTATCCCCTCTAGAACCAGCTGGAGAACCTATCCTCTCTAGAACCAGCTGGAGAACTTATCCTCTCTAGAACCAGCTGGAGAACTTATCCTCTCTAGAACCAGCTGGAGAACCTATCCTCTCTAGAACCAGCTGGAGAACCTATCCTCTCTAGAACCAGCTGGAGAACTTATCCTCTCTAGAACCAGCTGGAGAACCTATCCTCTCTAGAACCAGCTGGAGAACTTATCCTCTCTAAAACCAGCTGGAGAACCTATCCCCTCTAGAACCAGCTGGAGAACCTATCCTCTCTAGAACCAGCTGGAGAACTTATCCTCTCTAGAACCAGCTGGAGAACCTATCCTCTCTAGAACCAGCTGGAGAACCTATCCTCTCTAGAACCAGCTGGAGAACCTATCCTCTCTAGAACCAGCTGGAGAACTTATCCTCTCTAGAACCAGCTGGAGAACCTATCCTCTCTAGAACCAGCTGGAGAACCTATCCTCTCTAGAACCAGCTGGTGAATATGTCATGTTATTTCATTCATATAAAATTGCTGCAAGTGGCATAACTTTAACTTGCTAACTTACCTACAGCTGCAGTTGATGTTAGGTGTTGTAGGCTAACAACTTTTATCAGTGGTCAAAAACAATCACAGTAAGACACCTTGACGAGTGTATTGCTCGTTTTCCACAGAATACTGATGTGTTGAGTCTGGATGGATTATATTATGAATTCTGCCGTCCTACAGTATATAACTTTCTCATACTCATGTTAGTCTATCTGTGTGAAAATTGACATCAGCTTGGGGGTTGACGGGACCTCATGACCACTTCGTAGTAAGCTAGATCGCTGTTGAAATATGTTTTCCATAGATGCGGTCCCTAGCTTCTACCAATTTGTTTTTCCTTTGAGGTTTGGAGGCTGAACATGCGAACAAACGTAACGGACCTGTGAATTCACAGATAGAGTTCTCTGATCCTGAACATAGTTGTAAACAATTTGGATAATGCAATGCAATAAAGTAGAGAACTCAACAAAATATTTAACATAGCTTGAGTTGTTTTTAGATCTTCTAATGCAGAAATGCTACATATTTACCTTGACCATTGATTGGACGGAATGGACAAGGGTTTGTTTCCCAAAAGCATAGTTGCTAACTTCTTTAGCAACCTACCTCTGAGGCTACATGTTGACGGTCAGAACAGAAGTCGAAAAAGTGGCGTCGCGTCTTCACTTTTTATTCTGCGTTTTAGAAGAGTGTTTTCGGGAGGAAATCTGCGTGCATACGGTGACGGAAAAGTGTGTGGAATTCGATTGGGTCTGCATGCCAGGCGGCTAGGGGGCGCTGTGATACACTATCACACAACACCGCCATGTCTGAGCGCATGCATGGAATCTTACTTCTTTTACCTACGCCGCGAAAACCAAAACATAATTACAGATCCTTCTCCGTTCAGTAATACTCTCTGTACATATCCTGTACATTTCGTGGAAAGACTCCTGTAAGTTTATTAGAGCTGTCAGAGCAGCTTGACGGTCCGACGCATGGAAATAATCCGACATGTTTGTTTATTTCGCTGTACTGGGGCATGTATGTGACGTAAACACGTACGCGACGTGAGCAGATCTGAGCAGAGTTTTGCGTCTTGGCAGTGCAGACGGAAACGCTACGGCGGAGCGTATTCAAGTTATCCACTATGGAGGGTGGTTTCAGAATGTTGCATTTTTAAGCCCCAAAAAACGCTGTCCCCGTCTAAATGACGCACATCCAATGAAATATTTTGTCGTTTTTACCCACAAGGGTCCTCGTGTAAACGGGGCCTAAGGGACTCAACAGTTATAGGAAAGGGTTCCCCAAAACCCTTTCACCTACAAAGTAAGCTCATAGTAAGGAGGAAGTTATTAAACTCCATAGTACTAGCAAGGTAAGGCTTACTGACTGTTTCCCAATGACATAGTCTGGCTGAGTACTTATGACCAACATGGTAAGAAGGCTCTAGGGCTGTTGCAGGTCCATAGGCCACATGCTTCCTGGATATTCACGGTCACATGTCCGATTTCAGTCTTCTTTGTCTTTTTTACACGCTCAGCATTCCGAGTTAGTGCAGTAGCGCCTCCGAATGTTAGGGTGTGGAACATCACTGGACATTTAATGGCTCACAAATATTTTCATCAACAACCCAGTTAGTTTTAAATATGTGATAAGATTCTGAGCAGTGGGTTTTAGAGAAGTGAATTCATTGAAAGCCTACAATTTAAAATAAAAATAAATCCAGAAAACATGCATCCACTGCAGCAACAACACAATATGCTGCCCCCTGTCCACATGAATCGGCGATAAACATATTGTAGGAGGGAAATATACAGCCTAGGTACTGTAGAGATCGACAGACTTCAAACATCTGAAATACTATATATTAGTAAATATACAGCCTAGGTACTGTAGAGAGATCGACAGACTTCAAACATCTGAAATCCATCATTAGAACTGAGGAAACAAGACGTGGCCAAAAAAAAAATAGAGTAGACAAAACAAAATTCTCACCAAATTCCTTGTTTAAATAATCTTTTCTCCATAAACATATCAACCATTTGCAGCAACTATGGCAAAGGATAAGTAGGCTATACACAATCAAGTTGGCGAATATTAACCACAACTGTATAACAAGCATGTAGTCTAACATGCAGGAGACATGTGCTCAAAGTTTCTGAGGCTTCCACCTGTGAATGATTGAACGCCTCAGAGCAACTGCGAACTCCGCCTTCAGAAAACATCTATTCAAACATGTCAAACATGTATTAGCTGATAAGTACGCAGCTAATCAACAAAGAGGTCAGCTATGTATTGCTGTGTAAGCTGGAGATTTTTGGGAAGCAATCGTACTTCGGCTGCTGCATAGTAGTAATAAGTCTGCAAAATGCTAACGTCCTGACTGTTTTGGGAAACGCACCCCAGGTTAGCAATGTGTGCTCTGATTTTATAATCAACTTATTGGCAAAATGTTCTTTGGACAGATTAGCATATCTGTTCCCACAGTAACACATCAATAGTGTCCCTCAGGACTTCCTCCGCAACCTGCTAGCATGGTGGTCATAAGTGAGTCCGGACTGCGCTGCGTTCTGAACCTCGACACCCGACAAAAGCTGGAATATATAAGCGAGCTACGAGGGCCTCATCCAACCTCACAGCCTGATGTGGACTCGGACGTCTCATCTTTGTTCCTTTCTTCCTTTTCAGCTGCTTTCCTGAGCACTGAGCAGAAGCCCTGCAAGACTAAATGTGTTAGGGTTAGGGTTAGTATCCACAGATGTTCCTAAAGCACCGCAGATCGGAACTGGAATCACTATAATATTATCACAGTATTCATCGTATTGTTCACACAGCGCTTTCAAGGGGGAAAGAATAGTGTTGTGGTCCCCATCGGCTGAATATAATAAATCCATATTCCATAATAACCTCATCCGTAGACTTCAACATGCAGGAGACATGTGCTCTACTGCTGCACACGGCCACCTGAAGATTAGGACCTCACGTTATTGGACTGAAGCCGCTGTTTGATGAGACAGCAATTACATTTTAACATAACACAAACAGCATCACAAAAATAACAACCTGTAGTCCTCTGCCCCGAGGCAGCCTGAGGCAGGGCCGGCCTCCCTGAGGCAGGGCCGGCCTCCCTGAGGCAGGGCCGGCCTCACTGAGGCAGGGCCGGCCTCCCTGAGGCAGCCTCCCTGTGGCAGGGCCGGCCTCACTGAGGCAGGGCCGGCCTCACTGAGGCAGGGCCGGCCTCACTGAGGCAGCCTCCCTGTGGCAGGGCCGGCCTCACTGAGGCAGCCTCCCTGAGGCAGGGCCGGCCTCAGGGAGGCAGGGCCGGCCTCCCTGAGGCAGCCTTCCTGTGGCAGGGCCGGCCTCACTGTGGCAGGGCCAGCCTCACTGAGGCAGCCTCCCTGTGGCAGGGCCGGCCTCACTGAGGCAGCCTCCCTGAGGCAGGGCCGGCCTCAGGGAGGCAGGGCCGGCCTCCCTGAGGCAGCCTTCCTGTGGCAGGGCCGGCCTCACTGTGGCAGGGCCAGCCTCAGGGGGTTCTAGTGGTTGAATGAAGCAGTTAAGGTTTTATGAACTCAATCAACTATCATCTAAACCAGAGGCAGGAGTATCATAATATCAATTTCATAATATCAATATCAATGTAATAGAACCTTACATTTCAATCATTCCGAGGGCATAGTTTGGACATTTTAGACATTGCAGGATTACAATAAGTCGATATATTTCATAATCAAATAAAATAAATGACATAGAATGATTTATTGTCCAGTCCAATATCTGTAGCTGGATTTTAGCACTATGTGACTGGAGACTGCCCCCCCCCCCCCACGCTCTCTGCTAGCTCTCTGCTAGCTCTCCTCGGGGATCGCCTTCATGTCTTTCACACTTTTCACTCATAATAAGAGAGCAGAGAGCAGTACAACCGACAACTAGCATGGTATGACCACATGATTTGTTTCTTAAACTCATAAACAATTACCGATAGTGTCAATCACTGCTAATCAAAGGAAATATGAAACGCAAGTTGTAATAGACACATGATAGAATCTTTTTCAGGGGAGAAATGTAGGATTTGACTGTAGTACAAATATAGTTCCACCTTTATTGTGGTTGTTCTTCCAGCATCACCATGTAACATCCAGTATCTGAATCATTCACATGGGGCTAACTGATGAAAAGAGTTGTTGATAGAAGTTGTTATCACAAACTGTCAGTACAGCACTGCTGAAACAACAAAGGCTTGTATAACAAAGGACACGTATTTGGAAGGTAAATCCAATACTCAGTTCACTTATTGCATATAAACAAGCTGACAGGTTATATAAAGCATAGAAACATTGTCACCATGCATTTCGTTATCCAAGCAGTTTGACAAATGAGCTGAAACAAGGTTCAAGATCCACCTGAGACTGCAGAGCCTACATATGAAGTTCTACACAGCGTTTGGAGACATGCCCCACAACACCAGCCTTTTGTTCTGGGCTCTCCTATGACCTCATTGGCAAACCAGGTCAACAACAATGGCCGTAGTCAAGATAAAGATGATTGTGTGATTGGAGGAACAGTGTGTTCTGTGAAATGGCATTAGTGTTCATCGTGGGTCTTCACTAGCACATAGAGTTAGGGCTTTCATGTTCCTATGGACTGTTTAAGCACATAAGCTGCTCCCACATAGCCACTAGGAAGCAGGATCGAACACACAAGCTGCAATAACTACTCCAGCCACAGATGGCAGCACCTTTAGACAGGTGAGGAGGGCGGAGCCAATACGTCACACAGGCCACGCCTACTTGATACTAACCAGAGCGGGAGTCAGATTGGAGGTCAGAAACGTAGGCAGCTCGTCGAGAGACCCGGGGGAAGCCCCGGGGCTTGAAGTAGCTCTGCGGTATTTTTCTCCACATACAATTTATACAATTCCCCCCCTTTTGCTTCATAGTTATCATACAGAAATACTTTAACAAATAAAGTGAGTTAAAAGCGACCTGGATTGGACTACTTTCTTCAAGAACGCGACAGGACTACAAGTGGCACTCTATGCATTGCAGGGCTCTTGGCCTTGTATATCTAAATATACTTGCTACAGCTTGAACGTCATGCTTTGTGAAACAAAGACGACTAGAAGTATTGTCATTGAATTCCTGATGCATTTAAACGTTTCCACAGCAAGGTCTGAGATCAGCTTTATAGGTGAGATGTGGTGAAGGCTGGAAGGGTCCAAGTTTACACAGCAAGGTCCTGGGGTCAGGCGCTGGGCCCTTAGTGGGGTTAGGGCCCTTAGTAGGGTCAGGCTTCCGGCCCTTAGTGGGAGTCAGGGCCTAGACTAAGAGTTTGGTCCTAGGAGTCAGGGCCTATTAGTCAGGGCCTAGACTAGGAGTCAGGTCCTAGGAGTCAGGTCCTATGAGTCAGGGCCTAGACTAGGAGCCTACAGTATGTGTGTAACTCAGTTGTCTGTATCTGTGTACCTTGTAACTCAACATCTTTTTCCCTTTGCATTGATAAGGCTAGTTAAAAGGATCCTGCTGTAAACATGGCGCAGGGATTCATGACATGATTTGTGTCAAAATGGAAGTCAGAGATTTTGAACATGAGAATGGGATTGGCTGACCGCCATTTGGTCCTTTTGGCCGCGTCCCGGGGACAGCCGGTGGCTGCTCTCCTTTAAGGGGACAGCCAGTGACTGCTCTCCTTTAAGGGGACATCCAGTGACTGCTCTCCTTTAAGGGGACATCCAGTGACTGCTCTCCTTTAAGGGGACATCCAGACACTGCTCTCCTTTAAGGTTACAGCCAGCGACTGCTCTCCTTTAAGGGGACAGTTGGTGACTTCTGTCCTTTAAGGGGACATCCAGACACTGCTCTCCTTTAAGGGAACAGCCAGTGACTGCTCTCCTTTAAGGGGACAGTTGGTGACTGCTGTCCTTTAAGGGGACAGCCAGTGACTTCTGTCCTTTACGGGAACATCCAGATACTGCTCTCCTTTAAGGAGACAGCCAGTGTCTGCTCTCCTTTAAGGGGACATCCAGACACTGCTCTCCTTTAAGGGGACAGCCAGTGACTGCTCTCCTTTAAGGGGACATCCAGACACTGCTCTCCTTTAAGGGGACAGCCAGTGACTGCTGTCCTTTCAGGGGACATCCAGACACTGCTCTCCTTTAAGGGGACAGCCAGTGACTGCTTTCCTCAAAGGGGACATCCAGACACTACTCTCCTTTAAGGGGACAGCCAGTGACTGCTCTACTTTAAGGGGACAGCCGGTGACTGCTGTCCTTTAAGGCGACAGCCAGTTACTGCTCTCCTTTAAGGGGACAGCCAGTGACTGCTGTCCTTTAAGGGGACAGCCGGTGACTGCTCTTCTTTAAGGGGACAGCCGGTGACTGCTCACCTTTAAGGGGACAGCCGGTGACTGCTGTACTTTAAGGGGACAGCCGGTTACTGCTCTCCTTTAAGGGGACAGCCAGTGACTTCTGTCCTTTACGGGCACATCCAGATACTGCTCTCCTTTAAGGGGACAGCCAGTGTCTGCTCTCCTTTAAGGGGACATCCAGACACTGCTCTCCTTTAAGGGGACAGCCAGTGGCTGCTCTCCTTTAAGGGGACATCCAGACACTGCTCTCCTTTAAGGGGACAGCCAGTGACTGCTTTCCTCTAAGGGGACATCCAGACACTGCTCTCCTTTAACGGGACAGCCAGACACTACTCTCCTTTAAGGGGACAGCCAGTGACTGCTCTCCTTTAAGGGGACAGCCAGTTACTGCTCTCCTTAAGGGGACAGCCAGTGACTGCTGTCCTTTAAGGGGACAGCCGGTGACTGCTCTCCTTTAATGGGACAGCCGGTGACTGCTCACCTTTAAGGGGACAGCCGGTGACTGCTGTCCTTTAAGGGGACAGCCGGTGACTGCTCTCCTTTAAGGGGACAGCCAGTGACTGCTCTCCTTTAAGGGGACAGCCAGTGACTGCTGTCCTTTAAGGGGACAGCCAGTGTCGGCTCTCCTTTCAGCCAGTCATCCTTACAGTGAGTATAGGATGGTTCCAGACTAACATGGATCCACTTGTTCCAGACTCAATGAGATAGCACTTAAGGTATGTTCTCAGGCTGAACCTGGCTGTGAGCAGAACGGCATCTGAGTCGTTATGATGCCCACAGGTTGGTTGAAAGTTGAACGTTGAATGTTTCCAGTCCAGGCCCTAATACAGAGAGCAGTTCACCAGTCTGAAGTATACAACATATATACGTCATGTCCCAGGCAAAAAAAAACATGTATACCAGTACATATACGTCATCGAAAGTAACCCTAACCCTATTCTGATTATATATATATATATATATATATATACATATACATATATACATAATATATATATATATATATATATATATATATATATATATATATATATATATATATATATATATATATGTATGTGTATGTGTATGTGTGTGTGTGTGTGTGTGTGTGTGTGTGTGTGTGTGTGTGTGTGTATATATATATATATATATATATATATATATATATATATATATTTATATTTATGATTCATATAAAAATAGCACTTTTACATTAAGCCCCCCAGTTGACTGACGTGTAAGTGACCTAAGTCCCCAATTTGCGTCTTTCCATGTGTGGAAGAGACACTGAACCACAACAGTTGGAGTCTGTGTACTTTTACTGTCCTCAGTCATCTTTCTTGTAACCAACTCCAGTATTAGTATGATTTTCGACATCAAAAGCAAGGGTTTGGCAGGCTCCGTTGTTGTAACTGATAAATGAGAGTCAAAGTTGGTATGTCGACACTCATTGATAGACCTACTCACAATGCTTTGCAAAATTGCAGTTGAAGTGAAAGGCATTTTGACATGAGCCCACTATATACTTTAGGTCCAACGTACCAGTGATGAAAACACGTGTTGTTTCACGTGTATAAACCTTTCTCTAAACCAGTGGCGGTAGAAGGCTGAACCTATTATGCATGCATGGGTTGAACCTGATGACATGACTATTGAACAATGCAGGCTGCCTCAGTGTGATCAGACACTAAAGCATCCTCTGATCCAGGGGTCATGATCTATAAAACCCTGCTTATTGCTCTACAGCTGGGACATGGTCAGCATGGACTGATAGCTAATGCCTTTTATTAAAGAAAGGGTCGGCCATCTATTTCAGACATTCTTTGTCATATATACTGAAATTCTCTTTACATCCGACAGCAGTTACTACATTAAAAAACACCAACTAATTCGTGACTGTTTCCATCTCACCCAGCACATCAATTTCCCCACCCATACCAAAGGCCACACCCTGGACCTAATCTGCTCCTCCTTCCTACCCATATCCAACCCCCATCCTCTTCCCTTCCCACTATCTGACCACCTCTGTATCCTCTTCTCTGCCCCTCTACCCTCGCCTCACAATCCCAAAAAACGCACCATCTCCTACCGCAACATCAAGGCAGTTAACCCACCAATGCTCTCCCAGCTCATATCCTCTGCCTTTCCCCCTGGCTCCGTCCCCTCCTCCCCTGACGACTACGCCATCATGCTCAACACCATCCTTTCTGACTCCCTGGACTCCCTTGCCCCCTGGAAAACTTCCTCCGTCTCATTCACCAACTCCGCCCCCTGGTACACCCCGGAACTCCGCACCATGAAACAGACTGGCCGCCAACTTGAACGTCTCTACAAACGAACTCACCTCACTGTCCATGCTGAAGCCTTCAAACAACACATCTCCTCCTACCGCGACGCTCTCCATGCTGCCAAATCTGCCCACTTCTCATCCGTCATCAACAGCACCAACCAGAGCCCCCGCATCCTGTTCTCCACCATCAACAAACTGCTCCAGCCACCGGCCACCCTCCTCCCCTGACCTCTGTAACTCTTTCCTCCTCGCTTTCAACAACAAAGTCTCCCAAATCAACAGCTCCCTGACTGCCACCATCAGTAACTCTTCCTCCCCCACCCCTCCTCCCCCACCACTCCCCCCCCCCCCTCCCTCACCTCCCCCTTCCCTCCTCTCACTGCTTTTCTCCCCTGTCAACTCCTCCCACATCCTGGATGTCATCACCGCATCCAAGACAACCACCTGCTCTCTGGACCCCCTTCCAACGACCCTAACCCAAAGGCTTGCCTCCCTGTCCTCCTCCTCACCTCACCACCCTCTTCAAACCAGTCTCTATCCTTTGGTCACTTCCCCACTGTCTACAAACTCGCCTCCATCACTCCTCCATCCCCAAAAAGCCCACCCTGGACCCAGCCAACCTCTCTAACTACCGCCCCATCTCCAACCTCCCGTTCCTCTCCAAAACCCTGGAACGCATCGTCGCCGCCAAACTCCACACCCATCTCCAGTCCAACTACCTCTTCGAACCCCTCCAGTCTGGATTCCGCCCCACTCCACAGCACTGAAACCGCCCTTGTCAAAGTCATCAACGATCTCCTATCACGCTCTGCAGACTCTCGGTGCCCTCAACATCTCCTGTTACTACTTGAGACCTCAGCGGCAGCCTTTGACACTGTGAACCACTCCATCCTCCTTCAAAAGGCTGCGCCAACAGGGTGTTTGAGGGCACACTGCACTTCGACTGGCTCACCTCCTACCATCAGCAACAGACACACAGTTCGTCTCCCTCTCTCTGGCCACACATCCCACCCTCTCCCCGGTCACGGCAGGGGGTCCCCCAAGGCTCAGTCCTCGGCCCCTCCTCTTCATCTGCTACCTCTTCCCCCCTTGGTCACATCATCCGCAACCTCAAACTGGATGGACTATCACTGCTACGCCGACGACACACCCAGATCTATATCAGCACCAAATCCACCAGAACCTCCCTCACCCACATCGAAAGCTGCATGCATCTCCACAATAAAAACATGGCTGACTCAAAACTTCCTCAAACTCAACAGTGATAAAACAGAGCTCCTCCTCATAGGCACCAAATCCAGCCTCAGCAAAACCGGACCCATCTCACTCACCATCGACACCTCGACCATCACTCCCTCCCCCTGGCACGCAACCTTGGCGTTATCCTGGACCCCACCCTCTCCTTCGATCAACATATGTCAGCTCCGTCATCATCAAGACTCTCCTACCTTCCACCTCCGCCGCCATCGCCAAAATCCGACACTCAGCGCCTCTCTCTTCCCTGCTGCCGAGTATCCCTCATCCACGCCTTCACTCCTCCTCCCGCCTTGACTACTGTAACTACCTCCTCACCGGCAATCACTTCCCATTCCCTCCATAGACTTCAAAATGGTCCAGAAACTCTGCTGCCCCCGCCTCCTCAACCACACACCCGGTCCGCGTGAAACACATCACACCGCCGTCCTCCACTCTCTCCACTGGCTCCCCATCAAACAGCGCATGAACTTCAAGATACTCCTCCTCACACCTTCAAACACTCCACCCACCACTCTGCACCCCCCCTACCCTGTCTGACCTCCTTCATTCCCCACCGCCCCACACCCGTGCCCTCCGATCCTCCTCCACTCTCTCCCTGACAACACCCACATCTTAAACTCAAGTTCTTCGGCGACCGAGCCTTCTCCCGTGCTGCACCCCGACTCTGGAACTCTCTCCCCCCATCTGTCCGCGACTCACCCTCACTCCCCACATTCAAGTCCCGGTTAAAAACATACCTCTTCTCCCAAGCCTATGACCTCCCCTACCCATAGCCGGTCTCTCCATCACCTCGCTCATTTATGTGTCACTGTGTCTCTCCCTCGTCTCCCCCTGTATGTCTCTACCCTGTTTCTTTTGTGTCCTTGTAAGCGTCTTTGGGTCATTGAAAAGCGCTATATAAATTACATGAATTATTATTATTATGAAGGCCAACCTGTCCCAGGCCTGTATTAGGCCCTTATGAAGGACTAGGGCTGCACAAGATATCAAATTTTTATCGCGATGACGATATTGGCGTCCCACGATGACACATAGTGTTCTCGCGATATTTTCGCGATATTTTCTTTAAATAATGCATCCGCAAAAAAAAGAAAACCAAAAAAGAAACGAGCCCCGCCCATGCAGTATACGCTCTACCTCCGCTGCAAAGCAAACCAAGCGCTCCCTGTACACCTGTCTGCGACTGCGTGAGTCCATCCTGCACACAGCGGCACGAAGCCTGAAAAAGGGGGGGGGGGGGGGGGCGCTGCCTGACGCCAATTTGCACAGTGTGTGGCTCCTACCACTAGGGGGTGGTAGAAATTGGAAAGATTTTTTTTCAAAGAATAATCGTGGTAAATAGTCGTGATATCAATATTGATCTAAATAATCCTGATAATCATTTTAGCAATAATCGTGCAGCCCTATGAAGGCCTACCCGTCCCTGGCCTGTGATAGGTCCTTATTGTCACGGTAAGCGGGTGGCAGGCAGGCAAGACCCAATAGCAGACAGTTCAGGTAAAAGGATAATTTATTAATGCAAAAGGCAAGGAACACGGGTGACGCGGGTAACACAGAGAACACCGGGAACACAGGTAACACACGGGACACAACTCACCACAAACTACAATGATCCGACAAGCAACAAAGGAAAGACAAGGGCTTAAATACCAAACACACACAGGGCACGCAACGAGTAACAGCTGAAACACATTAGGGGAGGGAGCAGTGATCACACAGGAGGGAAACTTGAGCGGACATGGGGAGAAACAAGACAGATACCAAAGTACAACCGGAAACACACCAAAACAAGACAAGGAAACAGACAGGCCATGACACTTATGAAGGCCTACCCGTCCCAGGCTCTGTGATAGGCCCTTATGGAGGGCTACCCGTCCCAGGCCTGTGATAGGCCCTTATGGAGGCCTACCCGTCCCAGGCCTGTGATAGGCCCTTATGAGCTACCCGTCCGGCGTGATAGGCCTTATGCAGGGCTACCCGTCCAGCCTTAGGCCATAGTGCATAAGGCTCTTATGGAGGCTATCGCGTGTAGGCCTATACCGTCCCAGGCCTGTGATACTTATTACTTACTAATTTATTATAGGCTATCCGTCCCAGGCCTGTGATTTATTTTATTTATTTATCGGTTGTGTATTGCAAATCCTCGTCATACTGAGTCTGTAAGCCTGTGACTTATGACTTTGTGACTCAGGTCTTTGTGACTCAGGTCTTTGTGACTCAGGTCTTTGTGACTTATGTCTTTGTGACTCAGGTCTTTGTGACTTATGTCTTTGTGACTTATGTCTTTGTGACTCAGGTCTTTGTGACTCAGGTCTTTGTGACTCAGGTCTTTGTGACTCAGGTCTTTGTGACTTATGTCTTTGTGACTTATGTCTTTGAGACTTATGTCTTTGTGACTTATGTCTTTGTGACTCAGGTCTTTGTGACTCAGGTCTTTGTGACTCAGGTCTTTGTGACTCAGGTCTTTGTGACTTATGTCTTTGTGACTTATGTCTTTGAGACTTATGTCTTTGTGACTTATGTCTTTGTGACTCAGGTCTTTGTGACTCAGGTCTTTGTGACTCAGGTCTTTGTGACTCAGGTCTTTGTGACTTATGTCTTTGTGACTTATGTCTTTGTGACCGACGGCTTTGTGACTCAGGTCTTTGTGACTTAGTTCATTCGGACTTATGTTTTTGTGACTCAGGTATTATAACTCTAGTTATATATTTATGTAATTATAACTCTAGTTCTATAGAAATGTTATTATAACTCTATGTTATAATAACTCTAGTTATGATAGTTGCGTTATTATAACTCTAGTTTATGATTGTAGGCATAGCTGTGTATTTTCCTATCATATACTATCTTATAACTAGTTATAATAACATAACTATCATATAACCAGTTATAGTAACATAACTATCATATAACTAGAGTTATAATAACATGCCTATCATAGAACAAAGAGACACACACGCACAATGATTTCGCCATTCTCTTAAGACAGACTGACACACACACACACATACACACGCACACACACACACACACACACACACACACACACACACACACACACACACACACACACACACACACACACACACACACACACACACACACACACACACAGCTTTATTCCAATTCATTTTTATCATTTTGAACACCGTTCAAATCTCTCACTTGATTAAAATATTCAACATTTCTACTGCCTACTACTAATACTACTCCTACCAATAGTACTACTACAATTACTACTCCTACCAATGCTACTACTACCATTACTACTAAGCCTACCAATAACTACAATTACTACTACTACTTCAGCTACTACTACTACTTCAGATACTACCTATTACTTCAGCTACTACTACTACTTCAGCAGCTACTACCCACTACTTCAGCAACTACTACTACTTCAGCAGCTACTACCCACTACTTCAGCAACTACTACTACTACAACTTCCGATACTACTACTACTTGAGAAACTACTACTACTACTACTTCAGCTACTACTACTACTTCAGCTACTACTTTCAGATTCTTCAGTTCAAGTCATTTTACATTTCTTAATTTTCAGCAATGCTTTGCGCTTTTCATTCAGCCGTCAGCATTCACACATTTTTTCTGCAGAAAATGCAATTTCTAGTTCTTTCGTTCGTTCTTTCTTTCTTTATTATTGTCTATAAACTTTGGGACCTATCTCCTTCCTCAATTTTTCACCTTGAGACCATTCAAATTTAAAACGTTCGGAATAGCTTGGAATTGCTCACTTCTTTTCAGATGTATATTTTTCTACTTTTAAAATATTATCTTTTTTTTAACATGGGAGTCAATGGGAGGACGGCAGAGCCATCCTCTGGTACGTCAACTGTTTAAGACGTAACTGGATCAATTTTCCAACGTTTATCTTCGTTGAAACCATTGAACAAATCTACGCACTTGTATCTTCAATAATATCTAAATATCTAGTTTCAAACCGTCATATTCTACAGTTTGTCCCATTGAAGCCGTCTGCCCATTCGGACACTTAATTTCTTAAAAGGGACATATTATGAAAATTTGGGGTGTTGTTGTGGGTAGATGGTGCTCCCAAACGCATACTGTACAAACTTTGAAATAAGACGTACATGATTTTTTGAGTGAGATACGCATTTCTGGAAGCAGCCCGCCTCCCAAACGAGCGAGTCAGTTTCGGCGCCCATCCTACGTAGGAGAGAGGGGCAAATTTGAATATTGCTCCCACATACCCCCCCTCCCCTCAATCAGAGCATCGCTAAGATTGTGTGGACCAGCGCGGAACGAGCAGCCTCTGGCGGGGGAGCTCGGAGGCAGTCCGGCACAGCTCAGCTCCCGAGTACAATCCTTTTCTTCTCCATGTCGCGGTTCATGGAACTTCAGAGAGTCAAAGTTCCTTCCCCAAATTCTTCTCAACCATGCCGAGATATCCCCCACTACGAGTCTTTTACTTGTGGAAGTACCAGAGACGTCAGACAGTCTTTATTATTCATAATATCATCCGAGCGCAAATAGCTTTTGGCCGTGATATTAGATAGATTATATAAACACCCGTATATAATATTATTATTGTTATATTATATTATATAGATATAGAGCTCCAGGAGTCATCAAACGGCCACAACCCCTTCTCCTCCATGCTGTGGTTCAGTCTGACAGCTCATTGGTCAATGGGCAGCAGCTCATTTGCATCAATGCTACAGACGCCAGAAACAGCGCATTCTGAAGGGACTGAAACAGAGGGGAATAGCGGTAGACAATATTTTTTTTCCTAAAAGCTATTTTCAGCAAACAGCTTCAAAAGAAATACTAGGTTTACTTGTTGGGAAAAGACTATAATGTGTCTCCTTTAAGTCATCGTAACTCGGTCGATTTCGACCGTTTCCCTTCGTTCTAAGCATTTAACAAATCTAGACATTGTATCTTCAATAATATCCAAACGGATTTTCGATATCATTTAAACTTTTTTCAGAATCACAGTTTTAGTTTCATACCGGCTTTGTTTTCAGTTTCATTGATTTACGGTGATGCAGGAGCGTGATGACGGTCAGCAGGGTTGCCAGATTGGGCGTTTTCCCCCCACTCTATTGAGCTACTTTTAATCTCACACCGGCTCGCTACTCTCTTAAGGTACGGCCACACCAAACGCGTTGCTCGGGTTGGGGGCGTTGGAAAAAGGCATTTTTGCATAGGGAACCATTGGTATAGGCGCGTTGAAGCGTTGAAGCGTTGCGTTGGGGCAGTAGACGCGGCAGTCGCACGTAATTACACACGTAAACGCACCAACGCGTCCAACGCACCAACGCGCATATGGCGAGTGGATCGTGCCAAATCTAGGATTACCAGGAGAAGGAGTATGGCGAGTGGATCGTGCCAAATCTAGGATTACCAGGAGAAGGAGAAGGAGCAACCTCCCCTCCCGTCGCCGGTCTGAACGTGTGGATTTTGAATGGAGTGAACGGGGCAGCACAATCAGAGCAGAGGCAGCGTCGACGTCACAAGCACGTTCACTGAAGGAACGTGTGAAGGCGGTGACGGTGACGGCGGCGTATGTAAGAATTACCAACAAATTTACGGCTGCTCTGGACGTCTGGACTAGGACGTGTGAAACCCACGTCGCCCATTTACGCCTGCTCTGGACGTCTGGACTAGGACGTGTGAAACCCACGTCGCCCCATTTACGCCTGCTCTGGACGTCTGGACTAGGACGTGTGAAACCCACGTCGCCCCATTTACGCCTGCTCTGGACGTCTGGACTAGGACGTGTGAAACCCACGTCGCCCCATTTACGCGCGCTCGTCTTCAGTTTGTTACTCAGCAAATGAAGACATTTTCCAAGACGAACATTTTTCATTTAGGGCCTAAAATGGAAACAGTAAAGTTAATCAATAAAGCTAAGCATAATTGACCACAAGGTAAATATTTTCATCCTTGGTGTATGACTAGCCATCAATTTGTACACATTTTGGTAATAATCCAACAACTGGCAACAATGCCACCTAAATTTTTCATGTGGGTATAATGTTTTTAGTGTATGAGAGTGCTTGCAAACGTAGCCTACTGTTGAGTTAGTAATGTAGGCTAACAATCCCACATCATATAAATGCTCTGTCTTTTTCATTAGGCCTGTGTTAATCTGAAAAACAGTAGGATTGAATAATTATGTTGTTTTTTTAAGAAATCTTGTAAGACATGTTTTTACTGTTTAATTTTCATTGGATATAAGAAAGTAGGGATAAGTAGTATAAAATAACATGACGCCGTGGACTGGTCTTCCTCCTGTCCTCTCCAATTTTTTCAGTCACCAGCCGCCATTTTTTCGGTCACCAGCCGCCACTGTTCCCTATATACATATAGCCTATAGGGGTGTTTGTAGGGGAAAAAAACAAAACAATAAACTCAACTTAATGTCTGTGTGAAAGAAAATGAAAATAATTTAAAGATCGCAGTACATTAGAGTCACGACGGCGTAGGTGAGGCGGGCGTAGGTGAGGCGACGTACTTATCCACACGTAGGTGAGACGTCAATTCCACACGACAGTCTCCTTAGGCTGGGGAACCGTGGCACTATCCACTCGCCATATACCAGGAGAAGGAGAAGGAGCAACCTCCCCTCCCGTCGCCGTCTGAACGTGTGGATTTTTGAATGGGAGTGGACGGGGCAGCAAATCAGAGGCAGGCGTCGACGTCACAGCACGTTCACTGAAGGAACGTGTGAAGGCGGTGACGTGACGGCGGCGTATGTAAGAATTACCAACAAATTTATGGCGAGTGGATAGTGCCACGGTTCCCCAGCCTAAGGGCCCAGACATAGTCAACGCATCGCTACGCATACGCGTCCAGAAAGCTACGCATCGCTACGCTTCGGCCGCCATTATGCGTCGACGCGTAGCAAAACGCGTCCTCCCAATTTTTGATACGCGACGCGCCGATCCGTGCAATACTATGCGTTGTCGGTGGGGGGCATACTGCAAAATATGCAAACCTTGGGAAGCCCCGATCGGGTTCCGGTGGTTTTGGTGAGAGTCGGGAAGGTATCGGAGGACTCGCGAAAAGGAGATCATCAAACTTTGGCGCCGACATCCGAAAATATTGGAAATGTTTTTCCCTCATCATGGTCTCGCATTGAAGCACCAGAGAAAAATATTCCCCATCCTGATCTCGGGTGGTATTTAAAGGGCGCACATACACACAGCCCTATCTCTGCGTTTCCTGCTTGCCGGCCGATGTAAAAGGAGCAATAAAAATGCACTCTTCTTCCGTACCATCTGATCCATTATTAGATCCAAGGAAAAATGATTCCCACGGTCCAACCCGCAACGTCAAGCGAGAAAAACACCGGTGACTCTGCTGCCACCCGTGGCCTGATGGTGTGTTGCATGTCGTGCATTGCCCGCGACGTTTGCGTATGCTGTATAAACTATAAAAGGAAGCGCGTCGCTCGCGTCATTCGCGTCGCTTACGCGCGTTGCTCGCGTTGACTATGTCTGGGCCCTTAGGAGACTGTCGTGTGGAATTGACGTCTCACCTACGTGTGGATAAGTACGTCGCCTCACCTACGCCCGCCTCACCTACGCCGTCGTGACTCTAATGTACTGCGATCTTTAAATTATTTTCATTTTCTTTCACACAGACATTAAGTTGAGTTTATTGTTTTGTTTTTTTCCCCTACAAACACCCCTATAGGCTATATGTATATAGGGAACAGTGGCCGGCTGGTGACACAGAAAAAATGGCGGCTGGTGACTGAAAAAATTGGAGAGAGACAGGAGGAGAGCAAGCCAGTCCACGGCGTCATGTTATTTTATACTACTTATCCCTACTTTCTTATATTCAATGAAAATTAAACAGTAAAACAATGTCTTACAAGATTTCTAAAAAAACATAAATTTTATTCAATCCTACTGTTTCAGATTAACACAGGCCTAATGAAAAAGACAGAGCATTTATAATGGATGTGGGATTGTTAGCCTACATTACTAACTCAACAACAGTAGGCTACGTTTGCAAGCACTTCATACACTAAACATTATACCCACATGAAAAATTTAAGTGCATTGGTATGCCAGTTGTTGGATATTCACAATTGTACAAATGATGGCTAGTCATACACAAGGATGAAAAATATTACCTTGTGATCAATTATGCTTAGCTTTATTGATTAACATTACTGTTTCAATTTTAGGCCCTAAATGAAAAATGTTCGTCTTGGAAAATGTCTTCATTGCTGAGTAAACAAACTGAAGACAGACACGCGCGTATATGGGGCGACGTGGGTTTCACACGTCCTAGTCCAGACGTCCAGAGCAGGCGTAAATTTGTTGGTATTCTTACATATGCCGCCGTCACGTCACCGCCTTCACACGTTCCTTCAGTGAACGTGCTGTGACGTCGACGCCTGCCTCTGATTTGCTGCCCCGTCCACTCCCATTCAAAAATCCACACGTTCAGACGGCGACGGGAGGGGAGGTTGCTCCTTCTCCTTCTCCTGGTAATCCTAGATTTGGCACGATCCACTCGCCATACAAATTTACGCCTGCTCTGGACGTCTGGACTAGGACGTGTGAAACCCACGTCGCCCCATTTACGCCTGCTCTGGACGTCTGGACTAGGACGTGTGAAACCCACGTCGCCCCATTTACGCCTGCTCTGGACGTCTGGACTAGGACGTGTGAAACCCACGTCGCCCCATTTACGCGCGTGTCTTCAGTTTGTTTACTCAGCAATGAAGACATTTTCCAAGACGAACATTTTTCATTTAGGGCCTAAAATGGAAACAGTAAAGTTAATCAATAAAGCTAGCCAGCATAATTGACCACAAGGTTAATATTTTCATCCTGTGTATATGACTAGCCATCAATTGGTACAATTTTGTGAATATCCAACAACTGGCAAACAAATGCACTTAATTTTTTCATGTGGGTATATGTTTTTAGTGTATGAGGTGCTTGCAAACGTAGCCTACTGTTGAGTTAGTAATGTAGGCTAACAAATCCCACATCATCTATTATAATGCTCTGTCTTTTTCATTAGGCCTGTGTTAATCTGGAAAACCAGTAGGAGTTGAATAATAATGTTGTTTTTTAAAGAGATCTTGTAAGACATTGTTTTACTGTTTAATTTTCATTGGATATAGTAAAAAGTAGGGATAAGTAGTATAAAATAACATGACGGCCGTGGACTGGGTCTTCCTCCTGTCCGCTCCAATTTTTTCAGTCACCAGCCGCCATTTTTTTTCGGTCACCAGACGCGCCACTGTTCCCTATATACATATAGCCTATAGGGGTGTTTGTAGGGGGAAAAAACAAAACAATAAACTCAACTTAATGTCTGTGTGAAAGAAAATGAAAATAATTTAAAGATCGCAGTACATTAGAGTCACGACGGCGTAGGTGAGGCGGGCGTAGGTGAGGCGACGTACTTATCCACACGTAGGTGAGACGTCAATTCCACACGACAGTCTCCTTAGGCTGGTGAACCGTGGCAGTATCCACTCGCCATACGCGCAAAGTTCAAAAAATTGAACTTTCAACGCTCCAACGCGTGACGCTTAGCCGCGATAGCCAATGAGCGTGGAGCTTGACCCGACGTCACTGGCAGAGAGAGCTTGCACAGAAGCATACGGCCGGCTGACATCTTTCTTTATTCTGGGTGGAAATAGTAACATAGTTACGCCATTAAATGCGTTTATGTAAACATTTCTAGCGTGTAGAAATGTGCATTTTACTTTCATAATGTTCGCTCAGTGAATGTGAAGGATGTTTGGTTTGATAGTATACAAGAAAGGAACGCTCACATTACATTGCATGGACAGCGTCTCTGGTGGCTAAGCACCTCAACGTCTTGGCGGACTATATCCCTGCTGATCTACAACACTCACGAATGCTGGAAAACACAACAGACACACCATTGTGTTATTATATACCATGTATACCATGTTATTTATAAACCCGACTATGATGTTATTTATATCCGAGATTATTTAATAATCCTAACCCGATCCCAAAGCTCTATCATTCTCCCCGCGCAAGATAGAAATGGTGCGGGCCCTCATTAGCTGCGTGTGGCCGCGGTGGAAGCGTTGAACCATATTTTGTGCACAACAATGATCACCGCAGTCGTCAAGTTAGGGGCGTTACTCACATTTTTCAACGGCGAGCAACGCGTTTGGTGGTGGCCGTACTCTTTAAAGACAACACACCACACACACACACAGACACACACCACACACACACACACACACACACACACACACACACACACACACACACACACACACACACACACACACACACACAGTGCAGGGCAATACATTTGACCTTTCAGATTCTTCAGCTCAAATCATTTCACATTTCTGGATTTTTAGCAATGCTTTGCGCTTTTCATTCAGCAGTCACTTTATTTGTTTCCAACCATTTTTTTTTCTTAAATGGTGTGCATGTTTACATTGTTTACTTTTTAGATTTTGGAACTTTTGTTCAAATCCCTTCACTTGATTTAAGCCATTTAACGGTTCATAATGTCTTAATCTATGTGGCTTTATTAAAAATATTTGCAACCTCACTTTGTACTACAGCACTCACCCCATTTTCGGCAGGAAATGCATTTTCTGGTTATCAAATATTCACCGCCGGAAGTTGTAAAGGGCCCATGCAACTGAACAGAGCGTTCCATGGCATTGAGAATACCTGTGCAATAATTGCGATTAATGTGAAATGGGGTTATAGTTTATATATATGACGGTGTTAGACCCCCAGGCCGTTCTGCCGGCATTTTAATTCGCTCTGCAGCAGAGGCTGGAGATCGGGAAGATCGGGAGGTCTCCTGGTGTGCCGGTCTGTCAGGATTCTCGTATGGACTGTTGTTTTTGTCTCCCCCTACCTGGTGAAGTGTGATAATTCTGGACTTGGTTTATGTTTGTAACCATGTGTTGGTCATGTGCCCGGAGTAACACCCATGTCCTTTTTTGGGCAACTTCCTGCCTTTTGTTTGTTTCCCTCCATTTTCTCTGTTCACCTGTCTCTCATTTGGTATTGATTGGTGGAGTATTTAAACACTGCCCTTTCTGTTCCCTTTGTCAGATCGTCACGGTATGTACTGTTTGCTATCTGACTGCCACATGAGTGAGACTAGCGTGAAGCTCTTTAAAGAGAAGCTGTATTTCACTGTTCTTCCCGGTTTTGTACCCTGCCTGTTTGGGACTAAGTCCTCTGCCTATCTGTTTTGATCTCTTGCCTGTACCTGTCCGTCTGTATCTGTCTGGACTGCTTGGGAATAAATCCTTTTGATCTGCAATTGATTCCCATTCTGAATCGTGACAGTACGATCTGGCCAAGATGGGATCAGCAGATCTGAATCAGGTGAAGACTGTGCTGGAGAGGCAAGGAGCACTTCTCGCTCAACATCAAGCCCAGTTTTGGACAGTTGAAAGGCTTTTGGAGGCCATCACAACCAACATCACAGACCTGGCTGCCCAGCTGCAGCAGGTCCAACTGGTGCCGCCACCCCAGCCTCAACTGCCAACACCGCCCGACCCACCCGGCCCATCTGGTAATCCGCTCCGAGAGCACTGACTGCCAGCTCCTGCACTTTATTGTGGGGAAACAGGAACCTGCAGATCTTTCCGTTCGTAATGTTCGCTGGTGTTCCAGCTGCAGCCCGCCACTCTCCGTCGGATCAGTCCCGGGTTGCATAACCCTCTTGACGGGCCGTGCAAGAGAGTGGGGAACTGTGGTTTGGGACTCCATCTCCCCAGTCTGTCTCAGCTATCAGGCATTCATAGGTGAGATGAAGAAGGTCCCCGATCGCTCCTTGCATGGGAGAGAGTCCACCCGAGTGATGTTGCCGATCCATCAAGGCAAAAGGTCTGCTACTATGCTACTAGGGCTGGGCGATATGGACAAAATCTTATATCACGATATGAGTAATTTTATATCACGATATGGATATATATCACGATATGGTATTTTTGAAGTAAAATAATAAATGGCTTAAAATAACCTAAATACTTCACATTTGATCAGTTTTTTCTTTTATTTTCTAGTATTTCCTCCCGTGGCACCAACTGTCCCACGACATGTTTTGCAAACTATAGTTTTCTGTTCATTGTCGGCCTTTTTAAATCCAAAGAATTTCCAAACAACAGAAGACGCACCCCTTTTAGAAACAAGTTCTTCCTCTTCGTGTTGCAAGATGTTGGGATGCCTCCGGCTTCGCCTGCTCGGTAGGCATAGTGGCAAAACTTTCACTTTCCTCCGCCATGATTCCTGCCTTCCTCACCTGAAATTACGTGCAGGTTACGTTAACTAAAGGCACATTGGCTGGTGAAGTTTCTTCTTCTGGGAATAGTTAAATGTCTTACAGCTAAGCACTCTGCTGCAGGGCCCCGTTGTGGCGGTGGATGGAACTGCAGTTAACTGCAGTTCCATCCACCGCCATTTTTTTTTTTTTTTCCTCTCTCGGTATAAACGATATGGCCAAATCTCTCCCAGTAGACACTTTCATATCGTCGACGGTATGATATCGTCATATCGCCCAGCCCTATATGCTACTATGCTATAGACTTCCGCACCCTCGCAACAGACAGTGGCTGGAATCCAGATGCCCAGTATGATGCCTTCCTCTATGCACTCTCTGAGACCATCAAGGATGAAATCGCCACCCGTGAACTACCTTCCACCTTTGATGACCTCGTTGGCTTACCATCCGAGTGGACAAACGCCTGAAGCAGCACGCCGGGGAGCGAGAGTTCCGTCCTCCTCCAAGGTCACCCTCCTCGGAGGTCCCTCTCCCATCCCAGCCAGTGCCAGCTGATCCCAGTGTACCAGAGCCCATGCAAGTGGATGGTACCCACCTGTCTCCAGCCGAGAGACAGAGAAGAAGGGACACCAATTCTTGCATGTATTGTGGTAAACCGGGCCATTACTCTGCCCAATGCCCAGTGAAAGGCAACACTCACCCGTAGAAGGGGGATTACTGGTGAGTGTCACACCTCTTCATCCCTCTTCTACCGTCCGTACCCTTGTCCCTGCCACGCTCATTACAGGAGCTCATTTCCACCTCGTGTTTGCACTTATTGACTCCGGAGCTGATGGCAATTTCATGGACACCTCTGGCTTCTGAGCTACACCTCATCCCAGCCCAGCTGAAGACACCCCTGGAGGCAAGAGCACTAACCGGAGTAAGGTTCTCCCAGATAACCCATGTCACGCCCTGGTGAGTCTACTAATTTCTGGCAGTCATCAAGAGAACCTAGTGTTCCATATGTTAGACTCACCGACTGCTCCCATCGTCCTCGGCTGGCCCTGGCTGGTAAAGCACAATCCACATATTGATTGGGCTAATAACACCATCCTAGGCTGGAGCCCATTTTGTCTGAATAACTGTCTTAAGAATGCTCTTACCCCCCTGCCTGCAGTCTCACCAGCCACAGATGATTCCATAGATCTGTCTGATGTACCACCTGAGTACCTGCATCTCAAGGCTGTGTTCAGTAAAGCCCTTGCAACCTCCCTGCCACCACACCGACCCTATGACCTGGCCATCGATCTTCTACCTAGTACGTCCCCTCCTAGGGGCCGTCTCTATTCCTTGTCTCCTCCCGAAACCGCAGCTATGAACAAATACATTGGTGAATCACTAGCTGCCGGTATCATCCGCCCCTCTTCCTCGCCTGCGGGAAGAAGGATGGCGCCCTGCGTCCTTGTATAGACTATAGGGCTCTAAACAACATCCCAGTGAAGAATCGCTACCCTCTGCCTTTGATGTCCTCAGCTTTTGAGCTGTTGCATGGGGCCAAGATTTTCAGCAAGTTGGATCTCCGCACTGCTTACCATCTGGTCCGAGTAAAGGAGGGAGATGAATGCAAGACTGCATTTAATATTCCTTCAGGTCACTATGAGTATTTAGTCATGCCATTTGGTCTCACCAACTACCCAGCTGTGTTCCAGGGTCTGATTACTGATGTCCTGAGGGATATGCTTAACACATTTTTTGTTTTTGTTTACCTAGATGACATTTTAATTTTTTCTCCGTCCGTTTCCCAGCACTCCCAGCATGTCCGTAGTGTCCTGCAGCGCCTTTTGAAGAACCAACTGTTTGTAAAGTGGAGAAATGTGAATTTCACAAAGAGACTGTTTCCTTCCTGGGGTATGTCATCACAGCAGGAAGGGTCCAGATGGATGGTCCTAAAGTAAAGCAGTCACCGACTGGGAGCGTCCAACGTCTAAGCGGGAGCTACAAAGATTCCTGGGATTTGCTAACTTCTCCCGGCTGTTCATCCACAACAATGGTTCCCCTAACCGCTCTTACCTCCTCCAGGGTGAAATTCTCTTCGACACCAGCTGTCAAAGCAGTGTTCAACGACCTAAAGAGTCATTTCACATCGGCCCCGATCTTACCATCAGTGTATCGTTGAGGTGGATGCCTCAGATGTTGGGGTGGGTGCTATTCTTTCTCAGAAGTCTGGGGCAGATCCAGGGCTCCAGACTGCGACCAAATGGTCGCATTTTGCGACCAAAATCTGTGACAGTGCGAGTAAATCTTTAATCTACTCGCGCATGCGCGACAAGTAAATTTGCCGATTTTTTTTTTTTTTTTTTGCTGACAAACTTACAGTCCACTAGTTGGCGGTAATGCAAAAATGAGCTGGTTTGCTAAGCGACATTTACTCCAAAAGGAGACGGCTGGCCAATGGTGTGAGAGCGGGGGGGGGGCGAATGACCACTGTGATAGGCTAATGTGAAAAGAGGCGGGTCTTTGGAGTTATCGCGCGAATCCACAGATTTCACATACCGGCATCAAACAATGGAAAATGGCGGCGAAGCGGACTATCAGCTCGTACTTTCTACCAAGTAACGTTAAACATAATGTTAAAACATGACACATTGACCAAACACAGTGCCAGTCTGAAACATCTTTTCTAGGAAGTGTTTAGGCACAAGTTATGCGTCTAAAACTTGTTGTTATTGTCAGCACAGGATAAATATTCACTTTGTATTTTTAAGCTGTTTAACTGGTTAATGTTAAAACTCTTGCACAATAAAATATGAATTTATAAGATTGTAGTTTGTGCATTTATTGTCAAAGTATTTATCAGTAATACAGTGAACATTATAGGAAAACTTTGCAAGTTGATTTCGGTGTGCGCTCCTAAATTTTCTGCTTGCGCCCCTAAAATTTTAAGTTAGGGGCCACTGTGCTCCTAGTGAAAAATGTTAGTCTGGAGCCCTGGGCAGATCAGAAGATCCACCCCTGTACATTCTACTCCCACAAACTCACTCCCACTCAGCGCAATTACGAACAGATCGTCACGGTATGTACTGTTTGCTACCTGACTGTCAGTCAGCATGAAGCTCTTTAACGAGAAGCTATAGTTTCAAGACTCCGCGTCTAATCTCCCCCCCCCCCCCCACCTGTTGTGAAACACTGAGGTCCCATGGGCTCTATCGGAAGGGGCGTGACTTCGCCACTCTATTAGGGATGATACGGTCAGAGGGACTGGAACATATTAACATGTTAATATCAAGTTAACGTTCCAATAGTAAAACAAAGTAAAACCAGGAACAACAATAAAACACAATACACAAACATACAATTAAAACCAAACATGACATTTAAAGCTTTTCAACACAATATATCAGTATAGCGAAAAGGTTTAATGTAAAAACAATGAATCTATGGCTCCATAGCATGCAATTTAAACCATGCAATGTAAAGCACATCAAAAAAAGGTATAAATACAACAGAATAATAACCCATACACCCACCGGACAAAAGCCTGCGCATTAGGCATTTTTATAGCTCTCCAGCTTTTGTCGATTTCTCCCCAGGAGTTCAAAGCTATTGCTGTCTTTATATTCTTTCAATGAAAATGTTATAAATGCAAATAACTGCGGATCTCCTCGCACAAAGCAAGTTTGCTTTGAAGAGAGCTGGTGAGTGCACTTCGTCCCTGACCTCATTGCACATGAGCGGAGTCTTCTAAAGGTTCGACAGAGCGATTGCCAAAGCTAGCGAGCAAAGCTAGCATGCTGGTCACGTGTTCATGTGTTTATGGGGTGTGGCTTTGGAGGAGGCCTGAATGGAGTCGTAACAGACCTCTGAAGAATAAGTCCCGCCGCTGAGACTCTTGGTTCCATGTTTAAATGTCTATGGAAAACAACATGGGGATTTTGAATGATGGTGCGTGACAAACTCTGTAGGTGGCGAAGAAGTAAAAGCTGCTCAGGTTTTGAACTACACACTTTTTCCATTTAGATTCCACTTGGGTTTTTGATTGTCGGTGCCGTTAATTAGTTAATCATTATGATGAAGCATTATGCTAACGCAGATCTGCGCCGAACTTAGGACGTCACGACTCTCCCAGTCAAGGTTGCATAGCAACGGCAATGTTTCATAGTTTGTCTTCACCAAAATGGTGAATGGTTGCGAGCAACTCCCGTCTCCCTAACCCATTCCTAAAATATTCATAAATTATGAATGGGTTTCAATGAAGAGAAAGTAATTATCTTGTCCCAGTCTTCGTATGCCCCGGATTACACATATGTTGTTTGTGGAGTGTAAGAGTTTGACCGTTTATTGTGCAATTGTTCAGTTAAAGGCTGTAGAGAAAACACAATGAGAAAGACTACACGTCTCGTAGGCTATGTGACGTCACGCTCCCTGCGACTGGCGTGGACGAGTTCGACAATCTCCCCATCGGCATAACTGAAACTCTCCACATGCCCCAACTTATAATGGTTTTCACCTCTTTCCATGCTTCCATCCTCCCCTTAGAAAAAAACGGTAAAGTGGAGCAGAGAGGTCGTCATGTCTGTACTGGAGTTCCAAGTGCGGGTGGTGCAACCCGGTATCACGAGATCTCGTGCTCATGCGCACGAAACGCGTTAATCTATTGAATCGTGTCCCAGAGTACGATTGTTTCGACTTTTTTCGTGAAACTCATCACGAAATGTTAACCAATGCATTCTGAATGCGCATCCTTCACAACTATATTCGTGGTCATAACTATCAAACCAAACATCCTTCACATTCGCCGAGCGACGATTATGAAAAGTAAAATGCACATTTCTCGCTAAAAATGTTTTACATAAACACTTTTAATGGCGTAACTATGCTAAAAATATCATATTTTCCACCCAGAATAAAAAGTATGTCCGCCATTTTCACAGAAAAATAGCCTAAAAACTATCCAATAGGAAAGATGCTCACAGCGTCTATCCGTGACGTAGGCCTAGTCACCGATAGACGCTTTTAACGCTTTTAATGGCGGGTTACGCCATTAAAAGTGTTTATGTAAACATTTTTAGCGAGAAATGTGCATTTTACTTTCATAATCATCGCTCGGCGAATGTGAAGGATGTTTGGTTTGATAGTTAGGACGAAGAATATAGTGTGAAGGATATGCATTCAGAATGCATTGGTTAACATTTCGTGATGCGTTTCACGAAAAAAGTCGAACAATGGTACTCTGGGACACGATTCAATAGATTAACGCGTTTCGTGCGCATGAGCACGAGATCTCGTGATACCGGGTTGGGTGGTGATGTATATGTCATTCGGGTTGAGAACAGCGAGGGGCTGTAGTTCACAAAGCCACCTCATACAAAACCTAACATTATCGAACTTCTTTGTGAAATTTTTTCGTTTTCTTTGCATGAAAAATTATCATTTAAATCCACAAACAATGTAATCCAGGGCATATCAAGACTGGGACCAGAAGATAATTACTTTCTCTCCATTGAAACCCATCCATATTTTTCGATCTCATAGGCCCCAAGGGCTCCACCGGAAGGGGCATGACTTCGCCACCCTATTCGAGGGGTCATAAAGGAGTAATACAGCCTACATCACTTGGTCCTAGTTAACTGTTTTGTGGAGTATTTTACCTTGCCGCGGCTAAACTTAAATGCTGTTGCCGATACTTGTCACATGATGAAATTGCTGCAGTAGTTGCAAGAGAGAATGTCTGTAACACAAAGTATCAGATATAAGTTTCATTCCCATATGACCACAACTGGTGTTCTGTCTCAGCATCGCTGCATATTACATTTTTGTAATGTTCCTATTATGAGAAATTACCAATTAAGAGGACACCTACTTTTTGTTTGTTACTTTTTTTGCCGGGAAAAAGTCAAACCAGGCAAGGGACAGCTCAATCCTTTAGTACAAGAGTAGATTGGGGCCTTTTAGGAAGGAAATCGTTTTTACTGAACTCATGGTCGGGTCCCACTTGAAGGGCAGCATGTACTGTATATGATATGGTTCCAACATCTCTGTCCACTCAGCCATCAGGGATGTAACGCTGTTCAATGTATCGTTGTAAACACCGGATGCATTCCAAAGATATTATTGGATAATCATGTTTTGAATGTCTTAATGATGTAATGCACTTTTGCTGGATCAATGATGCAGGTGTGCTGTGTCTTGCTCCAGGCTCCAGATGTTGAACATGTCCGCTCCCGGCGAGCTCAAGTCTCCCTGCGTGACGCGTAACGGCATGGTGAAGCTGCCCCCCGCCCAGCCCAACGGCATGCTGAGCGCCAGCATCACCAAGGGCACGCCCGCCGCCAAGAACCGCCTGTGCCAGTCCTCCACCGCCTCTGTGCCCTCCATCCTCCCCCCCCCACCCTCCCCGCTGCCCTACCACCATCACCACCACCTGCACCACCACCCCCACCCCCTCCTGCACCTGGAGGCCGGCCTGGGCCCCCTGGGCGGCTGCGGGCCCCACCCCGGTCTGGGGGCCGGCCTGCTGATGGGCCCCAATGGCCTGGAGGCAGGAAAGCCCCCGCTGGCACTGAAGCCCTCCCTCCGCCCGCTGCAGTTGCCCCCCCTCACGCTGCCCAAGCCCCTGCTGCTGGCCGAGCGCCAGCTGGTGCTGGACGAGAAGCTGCTGAACCGGCTGCTGTGGTTCTTCACCACGGCCGAGAAATGCGCACTGGCGCAGGTCTGCAAGACATGGCGTAAGGTGCTGTACCAGCCAAAGTTCTGGGAGGGCGTGATGCCCATCCTGCATGCCAAGGAGCTGTACGCCCTGCAGCCCAGCGGGGACAAGGAGTTTGTCAGCCTGCAGGCCTTCGCCCTGCGGGGCTTCCAGGCCTTCTGCCTGGTGGGCGTGTCCGACTTGGACATCTGTGAGTTCATTGACAACTACCCCCTGTCCAAGAAAGGCGTGCGCTCCGTCAGCCTGAAGCGTTCCACCATCACCGACGCCGGCCTGGAGGTGAGGGGACATGATCCATAATGTCACATGTTCCATGATCCAGTTCATAATCATCATGGGAATACGTTTAAAATGTGTCGTAGCTGAATGTTAGAAGTGTCTTTAACAGGCTGGATGTGTAACTTAGGGCTAAATGAATAAGTACTTCAATCCCAATAGAAATATGAATGAATAAGGTGAATAAAGTACGAGATAAAGTTAAGGGTTAGGGTTAGGCACCTGATACAAATATGTAGGACTTGAACCGATTTTAATCAAATGAGACTGGAATCAGGTATGAGACAGAATAAACTGTTACTTACGAATGGTCTAATGAATGTTACATGTTTATCAGTGTGACTGTTAGCGGCTTTGTATATTGGTATATTTATGTATCTGAGATAACATCCTTTTCCTCTCACAGGGATCATGGTGCATCTACCTAGGGTTATTTATAAGGGCTTATCAACACTTTCCAATTTGATAAAAAATGAATTCGAATATTTTCACGCCTTCACATGTGCTTAGTACATGGTTGCCTTGTCATTGGGAACACTGATATTGTTGGCAGATATTTCTGGGCACCGGAATATATATTCCTACACTGTGAAACCAGCGGTTACACAAAGGGGAACTGTAGCAATAATAATAATAAGTGCAGACAGTTTTCATTGCAGACAGTTTTGTCGACCGTTCAACAGTTTAACACCGTGTTTAACAGTTATATTTTAGAAAAGTGGTTTACAAAACCAAACCATAATAATACAGGAAGCGAACGAGAAGCGAACAGGAAGTGAACACATGTATGATGATGGTCATGTTAAGATGTTTATTTGTTCATCGGGTTTAAAAGCAGAAAGTACAGCAGAGCAGTGTACAAAGTGTGTGCACCCACTCAGTCCTCTCTGTGCCCCCAGGTGATGCTGGAGCAGATGCAGGGTCTCATGCACCTGGAGCTGTCGGGCTGCAACGACTTCACGGAGGCCGGCCTCTGGTCCAGCCTCAACGCCCGCCTCACCTCGCTCAGTGTCAGCGACTGCATCAACGTGGCAGACGACGCAATCGCCGCCATCTCCCAGCTCCTCCCCAACCTGTCGGAGCTCAGCCTGCAGGCCTACCACGTCACGGACACGGCCATGGCCTACTTCACCGCCAAACAGGTGACCGCCGGACCCTTACCCTAACCTAACCCTAACCCCCTAACCTAACCGTGTCCAGAGCAGACAACCAGTCTATAGGAGGTCCAGTCTATAGTAGGTCCAGTCTATAGGAGGTCCAGTCTATACAAGGTCCATACCAGTCTATAGGAGGTCCAGTCTATAGGAGGTCCAGTCTATACAAGGTCCATACCAGTCTATAGGAGGTCCAGTCTATAGGAGGTCCAGTCTATACAAGGTCCATACCAGTCTATAGGAGGTCCAGTCTATAGGAGGTCCAGTCTATACAAGGTCCATACCAGTCTATAGGAGGTCCAGTCTATAGGAGGTCCAGTCTATACAAGGTCCATACCAGTCTATAGGAGGTCCAGTCTATACAAGGTCCATACCAGTCTATAGGAGGTCCAGTCTATAGGTGGTCCAGTCTGTAGGAGGTCCAGTCTATACGAAGTCCAGTCTATAGGTGGTCCAGTCTATAGGAGGTCCAGTCTATAGGAGGTCCATACCAGTCTATAGGAGGTCCAGTCTATACAAGGTCCATACCAGTCTATAGGAGGTCCAGTCTATACAAGGTCCATACCAGTCTATAGGAGGTCCAGTCTATAGGAGGTCCAGTCTATACAAGGTCCATACCAGTCTATAGGAGGTCCAGTCTATAGGAGGTCCAGTCTATAGGAGGTCCAGTCTATAGGAGGTCCAGTCTATAGGAGGTCCAGTCTATAGGTGGTCCAGTCTATAGGTGGTCCAGTCTATAGGTAGTCCAGTCTATAGGTGGTCCAGTCTATAGGTGGTCCATACCAGCCGCGTCTTTGTGTTGCTATATGGTTTGTGTCTTAATGAAGAGACTAATGAAGTCCACTCCTCCTCCAGGGCTACACCACCCACACCCTGCGGCTGCACTCTTGCTGGGAGATCACCAACCATGGAGTGGTCAACATGGTGCACAGCCTCCCCAACCTCACCGCCCTCAGCCTCTCCGGCTGCTCCAAGATCACGGACGACGGCGTGGAGCTGGTGGCGGAGAACCTGCGCAAACTGCGGAGCCTGGACCTGTCCTGGTGCCCGCGGGTCACCGACATGGCCCTGGAGTACATCGCCTGTGACCTGCACAAGCTGGAGGAGCTGGTCCTGGACAGGTGTGGTCCTTACAGCACAGCATCCGGTGTGATGGGGCATGTTCTCTAAAGGATATGTAACACACACACACACACACACACACTGACCCACACACACACACACACACACACACACACACACACACACACACACACACACACCACACACACACACACACTGACACACCACACACACACACACACACACACACACACACACACACTGTGGCAACCCGGCACGGTGAGCGAACCAACTCCTCCCAAACAGGAGACCATTTTGATGGGTAAAAGCCCAAAAAAGGCATGTTTAAGTCAAACATAACACAAAGTCTCTGAAAATACAAAATAACGAAAAACCTGCGAGGAATCGACGGTCCAATCCCCCGTGGGTGGAATCCCGTCACCCACGAGGACCGGTCTCTCCGTACAGGAGCCACATGGCTGGGAGAGCCCCGAATGAGTGGAGAAGCAGGCTATTTAAGCCCCGCTTCTCCACCTGTTCCACAGGTGTTCCCCATGTCCTTAATTGGCCCAGGCCGGGTTGCCACAACACACGCCACACCCACACGCAGTGCACCACACACACACACACATTACCACACAACCCCACACACCAACAACAACCTTTGAATCTGTCATGTTGGGGACTCTATTGAGTAATAGGCTCCGTTTATACGTACCTGGGTATTTTTAAAAACAGAGATTTCCCCCTCTCCGTTTATAAAAAACGCTGCGTGCCCACCAGTCCGTTTTCAGAAAACGTGTCGTTACACTGACCCGTGTATATATGCCGTCAAGAGCATGCCAAACCTGTAGGTGGCAGTGTAGCTAGAAGCTCAAACCCACGTTAGCCAATCAGAATCCCGCATTGCAACAACAACAACGTCACTTCATTCTTTTGGAAAAGATGGCGCCAGGTCGGACCCAAAACCGGCGAGGCCGCCGGCGGTGACGCGGACGCACTCTCCGTATCGGAGGGAGAAGTTGCTGCAACAATGCTGACCTTTGAGCACTGAGTCGTCTCCGCTCCTCCACATAGTACAGCACTTGTATTTGTAAATGCAAACAAACACAAAGAGATTGCACTAGCATAAATATGACTGCTTTTCTGCATGCATCCATGATCACAGATTGTAAACACTGACTGTTGTTTGTAAACAATGTCGCATCACCCAGGGGCACTTTCCGGCGCACAATCTGGCGTCAGTTCCCCAGATCTCCGTTTTTCTCTGTTTTTCTCTGTTTACATGAAAACAGAGTTTTCCAAAATCTCATCCCTGGCCGGAGTTTTTAAAAAGCATCGTTTTCAGGGGCGTTTTCTCCGTTTGCGTGTAAACGGAGGGTGCAAACAATGGTTAATGTCTCCGTTTTTAAAAATACCCGGGTACGTATAAATGGTGCCTTAGATCATCACTGTCGGTGAGAGCAGTCAGAAAGGAGAGGGTCTCAGCAGGATGACGCACACCACATTTCTGCTGAGCGGAGCTTAAAACTGTACTAGTTAATCTACTCAAACTGCAGCCTCTTCATGGGTTATGCAATAAAAAGTTGAAGTTATGAATTCAAATTTAGAGATTATACAGAATCAATAAGATAGTTAGGAAGATAGTTGAAGCCCGTGCCAAAATTAAAGGTGGATTGCATAGAATAAAATGCAAGTTGTTGATTCTCCATGTCAGCTCGTATTTTAAGCCTTGTGACAGTCAACGTGGATTACTTGGGCTTCATTTAAGAAGTTGTTTTGCCATTGTTTTTATGAAGAAAATGTTACTTCACAGATAAGTGCTTTTAAACTATTGCAAAAGCCTAACTCTGCAATATTATGATGACTGATGAAAAGGATAAGGGGCTTGGATATTTTGAGGATCCAATGAATCCAGGACGGACACGCAGGTTGACAGAGAAAACCTTAAAGGAGAAATTTCAAAAATATATTATATAGCATGGAGGAGAAGAAAACTAGGAGCCCTCACAAGTAAAAGTAATGAAGTGGAGAAAATGATGAGCGATACTCAAAATGTACATATGCGATTAAATATGTCATGGAAAATTATTTCCCACTTTCTGTAAATTAGTTTTATTGCCTCAACAAAAAGTTGCAAGCCTTTGAGCATTTGATCAGGAGCAATGGTTTGAATCGAAAATGGCATCAATCAAAGAATTCATGAAAGCAACTAAAACATGGATCGCAGCTGTGCCCGAAGGTTCATTGCAAAAGGATGATGCGGAAGTTGACCCCCAAGATGCCAGTATTGACTTTGATTTCCCGAAATCGTTTGATTTCGCAGTATGGTGCAAGCCATGCTGGACACGATCATCAGAACGCATCTCACGTGAGTCGCAAAATGACCACATCATGAGCTTTGTCGACGCGTGTTAAACAAGAGGCTGAACATGCAGCTCTGCTGGAACGTGCTGCAGCTCAGAAGAAAAAGCAGCAGCTTGAGTTTGAAACGGCTAAATTTAAAAGGGCAAAAGAAGAACTTGAGTTGGAAACTGTATTAGCAGAAAGCAGTGCAAATTTAAAAGTGCTTAAAGAAAACGAAAGATCCAAATATGGTTCCGGTAGCCCTGGTTACAGTAGCCACACGCTAGTACAAATACTACGAGGTGGGAACGTGAAGCAAGAAGAATCCAGTGTTTCGCTTCCTCAGCCAGTAAATCCAGGTTTTCATGCTCAACCACAAATGCTCCAATCTCAAGTACATAAGGTGGCTTAACATTATCAAGGTAATGCTCAAGCAAACAGGTGACGAGATGCTAAAAGCAACCTGGTCTCACAGGAATCCGTGAAATGACTACGGACGCTTAACTCAAAATCAGTGGGATCATTACGGATACACGCCGATTTCCGTAATATGCGCACGGAATTTGCGTCAATGCAAGTTAATGACACTGATATTCCGTGGCACACACACAGATCCCCGTTTCAACGAGCGAGTCGATCACGGGCGCTTAACTCAAAATGAATGGTTTGACATTCCGTTCTGTGGAAGACGAAAAAGGTGCAACCGTGCTCTGGGACACGATTCAATAGATTAACGGTTGTGCGCATGAGCCCGAATTCACGTGACACATAGGTGATATATATATATATATATATATTAGTCATTTGACGGATCCCTGTGTGACCAGGTCGACTCGCTCGGTGAAACGGGTATCTGTGTCAGCATTGGACGGCATCCCTGTGTGACCAGGTCGACTCGCTCGGTGAAACGGGTATCTGTGTGCATATTAAGGAAATCGGCGTGTTTCCGTGATGATCCCACGGATTTTGAGTTAAGCGTCCGTAGTCATGTCACGGATTTCTGTGAGACCAGGCTCGCTAAAAGTCATGCAAAATCAAAACGGTATCACTGAGCTCCTGGTAAAACACAGAGGCAATCCCAGCTACCAACGAAGGCCAGCCCTGTCTTCAAGGGTGACGCACTGCAGTACAAATCTTTCATCAGAGCATTCGAGCACTCAATTAAACAAAAGACAGAAAACGATAAGGACAAATTCTATTTTTTGGAACAATATACAGCTGGTGAACCCCAGAAGCTAGTTTGCAGCTGCGCCCAAATGTCAGCTAGCAAAGGCTACTCTAACCGTGCGTTCACACCAAACGCGAAATTTGTCGCCCGTTCGCGTTGTCGCCGAAGTTTTGTCGCGCCACACATCATAAGCTGTCGCTGTGCAAGTTTTGTCGAATTTGTCGCGCCACCGGTATAGCACCCTCACGCCCGATCTCGTCTTGATCTCGGAAGCTAAGCAGGGTCGGGCCTGGTTAGTACTTGGATGGGAGACCGCCTAGGAAAACCAGGTGCTGTATGCTATGAGTGCTCTGCGTCTGCGAGATACCGTCCCCAGCTATGGGTAAATAGTGGGTAGATGGGACCCAGCCTTGAAAGGCAACCCATCTAGGAGAAGGCTACTTCAAACAATAAACCAAAGATGTTGCTCGCGTCTCTTCCGATCCTCACAAGGGAAACGAACAAAGGGCGGATAAGGCTATAATGACTGAAACGGCCAGAGTAGGATTGTGAGGAGTTGCGCCCCACAGTCCTTAATTAGCATTGTAAAGTCTAACGAGAGAGAGAGAGAGAGAGAGAGAGAGAGAGAGAGAGAGAGAGAGAGAGAGAGAGAGAGAGAGAGAGAGAGAGAGAGAGAGAGAGAGAGAGAGAGAGAGAGAGAGAGAGAGAGAGAGAGAGAGAGAGAGAGAGAGAGAGAGAGAGAGAGAGAGAGAGAGAGAGAGAGAGAGAGAGAGAGAGAGAGACTTTACCTTTTTAAAGACAAGCATTGCATGTCTTTAGCTTGAGCGGGAAGTGAACGCTACGTCACTCAATGAAGTGAACGCTGATTGGCTGTAATCACGCGTCATCACGCGAAATTCGTGACAAAGTTGAAAAATTTGAACTCGAGCGAATCTGTCACGCCACAAATCCATGTGAACGCGCTCGCCAGAAGACGGCAAAAGTGTGGCGCGACAAATCAATGATTTGTCGCCAGTTTTCTCTCGCGAAAATTTCGCCCGATACGCGTCTCTACGTTCACTTTGTATGGGATCTTGTCGCCCCGTCGCGTTTGGTGTGAACGCAGAGTAAAGCGAGGAAACTGAAGAGCACTATTGGTACGAGCTACAGATCGCCAGCGCGTACATTGATAAAGCACTAAAATGGCCGCAGATCAAGTCAGATGACGGAAAAGCATTAAATGCTTATGCTTGCTTATGCACTATGGAAGACATAGACTATCTGGAAGAGATGGACAACCCTACCAACTTACGGACTGTGGTATCCAAACTACCCTTCAAAATGAAAGAACGTTGCGTGTTGAAGTTTACAAAGTCAAATTGTGAGGAGGCAGAAGTGCAAAGTTTATTGATTTGGTGAAATACAGAGACTGCCAAGCTAAAATAATGATAGATCCCCTCTTCGGTAATCTACCAGACAGCCGACCAACCACAGTTGGGAAGGTTGAACAAAAGGTAAGACATCCTTTTAAGAGAGAAGTCCGTGGAAGCAGCTTCGCTACCAACGTTTCCACAGAAGATAAAGGCCTCAAGGAACATACAGTATGTGATGCCAGCTAATCCAGGCAAGACCGGGATCGCATTTGAGAAGCCATGTTTGTACTGTCAGCAGGCTCACACTCTAGCTTCATGCAACAAAATTAAAGATCAGCATCACAAAGAACGTGTGGAGTTCCTGAAGTCAAATGGCTTGTGTTTTGGCTGCTTAACTCCCGGCCATCTCAGCAAGTTCTGCAAAAGAAGGATTGAATGCAAAGAATGTGCGTGAAGGTATCCAGATATTTTGCACATAGTGAAAGGAGAAGGTTCTGTCTTACCTGAGAAGAGAGACGGTGCTCACGGAAACAAAGTTTCATACGCTCAAGTTTCTGTCACGCAAGACTCCTGCTGTCGATTGTACCCGTGAAGATTAAATCAAAAAAGAGCGACAAGTATTATCTTAGTGAAGTGCATTTGCCAGGATTGGTAGCAGATGTAGACCTACTTATTGGAGCATACTGTCCGAAGGCTATGGAGCCATGGCGAATTATTAACAGTCAACATGGAGGACCTTATTCCGTTAAGACTGCCATTGGGTGGGCAGTGAATGGGCCCATGAGAGAGGAACTGGAAGACACAGAGAACACACCGCTTCAATGTTCAGTGAACAGGATCTCATTGATTGAAGTTGAGAAGTTACTTGTCCAACAGTATAATACTGATTTCCAAGAGCGCAACTACGATGACAAGAAAGAGTTGTTGCAAGAAGATAAACAGTTCATGCAGTCTGTGCACAGAACAGCAACTCTGGAGAACGGACATTACAGAGCTCACCTACACTGATTACACAATAATCATTTTAATAGTGCTACTATTGCCTGGATTGCTGCTCAGGAATGAGAAGCTTCAAATGCCTGTCGGTTGTCCTGCCAGCTGAACTTCTGCTAAAAGAGCTTTGTAAGGAGTGTCATGGTTGGCATTGGCAAAAAACACGCTGAAGGTTGGCAAAAATGGAAAGAAGATGTCACTCATCTTACTGACTTCCATGTAAGCAGATGTTTAAAACCTCCAGACTTCGGATGCATTGCCGTAGCGCAGTTACATAATTTCTCGGATGCCTCAGAGTGCGCATACGACACTGTGACTTATCTGCTGCTAGAGAACAAGCAAGATGTGAAACATTGCTAGTTTTTGATGATTAGATCAAGGCGGCCTCCACTCAAGCAGGTCACAATACCCTGGCTTGAACTGACTGCGACAGTCGTGGCGGTGAAGATGGACAAGATGCTACGTCAAGAGCTATAACTTCCACTTCAACCATCTACCTTTTGGACAAACAGCACTACTGTACTCAGGTATATTGACAGTGAAACAGCTCAATTCAAAACTTTCGTTGCAAACAGAGTTACACTGATTCGCGAAGCCACCAAGCTGTTTCAGTGGAACTATGTCGGCACACCAGAAACCCTGCAGATCAAGCTAGCAGGGGCTTGAAATCCAAAACTGATGCAAGAAGGAACATGGATTAAAGTGATTCCCAACCGGGGGTACGCGGACCCCTAGGGGTACGTGAGGGTATTGCAGGGGGTACGCAGAAAGATTATAAATTAGCCTACAGCATCCAAAAAAAAATATTATGAATTTTAATAAGCCCATAAGTCTATTTTCGCATGCGCGATTAACAGTTTTTCCTCAGTGATTGTAACACTACAATGCACATCATATGAAAAGTGGCGACATCAGATGTGTCAGACGTCTGTAGTTCACGTTTGCGCTTTAAAAAAAAGGTCCTTGTTGCGGTTGCGCGCGAAGCTAGCTAAAAGCTTTTGAAAGACAAGCAAGTTCAAGTTTTTCATTAAACTGAATAAAATGTATTTTTTTTCACTCACAATAATTGTATATGGTATTATTTAAATGAGCAGTTGGATTAGATATAAAGACAAAGGGTTAAATATAAATACACATTAAGGCGAATAATCCACATGAGAGAGGGGGTACTTTTAACATGGAAACCAGCTCAAGGGGTATACTGGTCAAAAAAGTTTGGGAACCACTTATCATTAATGGACCGAAATTCCTTCTGCAAAGCGAACATGATTGGCCCAAACAACCTGTGCAAACGAAGGAAAGCCTTTGAGATGACCCAGAGGTCAAGAACACAGTTTCAGTCAACACAGTCATAGTCGAAGGTAACGTGGAACCAATTAACAGTTGATTGACTACTACTAGGACTGGCATCAGCTGAAAAGGTCAGTGGCCTGGATTCTACGACTGAAGGAAACCTTGCGCCAGCCTAAAAATGAAAGAAAACAGTTCTCGAGAACAGTCAATTAAACCGAAAAGGATCCCAAAAAAAGATCAAAAGGTAGAAAATGCATGGAGAAATACAGAACAACAAAGGAAAATAAATCACTTACCTTAGAGGATATGGTCGCTGCAGAGTCCATATTAATCTAGTTCGGCCAAAGGCAACAGTTCAGATAGGATATTAAAGCTCTGCAAAAGGGAAAACAAGTCAGTCAAAACAGTCAGCTGCTCAAGCTGGATCTGATTCTGCAAGATGGCACATTGAGAGTTGGCGGAAGACTCAACAAGTCGGCCACCTGTTTGTGTTACTTTTTTATTTATATCCACACATCGGCTTTGTAGCGGGAAGCGATTTGATTGGCTGCAGTATGCGTCTACATAGACTTGTCCCCTATGCGTCAGACATGCCCTCAGTCATCCGTTGAAGGACGCATGTAGTGTGAACAAGGTGTCATGTTGATGCAGTGGGACCTCCGTCCCACTGCGCAGTGTGGCGTCGGTTGGACTTCTCTCCTGTGTCATTGTTGGACGTCAAATTTCGGTCCACTGAAGAGGTTGTTCTGTAACGCAAGGGGACGTCTTTTTTGTCCACGTCTAATATTGACTTCTGTGGGACCTCCATGTACGGGCTATTTATAGTCCAAATGCGGTCGTTTGTGGACGTCTTTTTAAACATCAAATTTAGAATAATAACGTCTTTTTTATACTACTTCTTGATGTTTCAAGATGTTTTCTGTACCATTAGTTTTTGCTGTAGCTGTAGCATTTCACCTTTGAACTGGGTATATTTTTTCAACGTCATTTGGAAGCCTATTGACAGGTGCAGGAAATGTCAAGGCTTACATGATGATATATTTGTATATTATGTATTGTTGTTGTTATTTTACATTTCCTGGTTTATTTATTTTAAGTAATCAATTTATTTTTCAAGATACACCAAAAATGTGGACAGGGAGTGTGTGCATGCGAGCGAGAGGGAGTGAGCGAGAGAGAGACACTGATCGGTCCATATTGTTTATCCGTCCCACGGACGCCAACATTAGACGTTCGATCGACGTTGAAAAAAAGACGTCGCCTTGTGTAACAAAATAACCTCTTCAGTGGACCGAAGTTGATTCCAATAATAACACAGAAAAGACGTCACTGCGACGACACATTGCGCAGTGGGTTACCCATCCTGGGGTGAGAGAAGAGGAGAGAGGAGGTTTTGTTTTCAAATCCCTTTATTGCACCACTGCAAGGAGAAAAACAGATCACTATCACATCATCACTTAAGAGCAAAAAAACAAAAACAAAACGGAAACATCCCTAAAATACAACAAACCTGTCCACCAGAGAACGTGTTTCTCAAATCAGAAATTTACATTCAGCTCTCCGTCACCCCCCACAGATCATAACACCCCTCCAACAGCCCATATGTGACTGAAACCCTGCATATCGTCCATCATTTGATAATAAGCATGCTCCACCCTCAGTCTGGCCTTCAGCAGTCCTTTCAGAACCAGCACCGGCTCCACACTACTGACACTCTGAGCCCGGTTCCTGCATGTTAGCCAAATGGCCAATTTGGCAGAACCAGATAAAATCTTCACCAATGTGTGTACACTCTTCTTCTGAGCACAGTACTTCGGGCCAAAAATAACCGAATCAAAAAGAAAATTTCTCCCCTAGATCCTGAAACCACCTTTTTAAAAGCTCCAACAGCACTGTCAGCCGAGGACACTGAACGAATAAATGCACCAGGGTCTCAATCTGAGAGCAGAAAATACACTCCTCCCCCTGCTCTGGATCCAGGTGCGCTCTGTATCTGTTTGTAGCTATGCCCACTTCGACTCCTCCACCACTCGGTTGATCAACCTGATGGAGTTGATGTTACTTGTCTCTCTCAAGGCGTCCACAGATGTTGCCGTCATCTTCATCAGATGGCCCAGTTTGGTGCAGCCAGCCTCCCTAAGATAGGCTCGCAGGCTGGCAGACTGCAGTGTTTGAGTCTTTATGAAATTATTATAAAACAAAAGGTTCCTCAAACAACCACATGCCCCGAATCTCATTTGTGGCACGTGCAACCTTGAAAATCTGCCATGCCTGCAATACCGAACTGTAGAAAGGTGTAAGTCCAGTTAGGTCCACATCCTCAAGCTGTAAAAGGAAAAGCTGTTTATCGAAGCCCAATCGCCCAGCTCTCTTCAGCAGCAGCCGAGCTGTGTCAAACCAGCTTGGGCCGCAATTGTACAGAAGTCTTTGTGCAGTCTTGAGTCTAAAAGAGGCAATTTTTGCCTGGATGTTAATTAGTCCCTGCCCCCCTTCAGCCACAGGCAGGTAGAGGGCTGCTGCCCGGACCCAGTGCTGGCCAGACCAGAAAAAGTCAAGGATGACTCGCTCAACGCCCTCCATCAGGCCTCCCGGTGGCGTCAGAGCGATAAGCCTATGCCAAAGAGTCGAGGCGACCAGGTTATTGGCCACCAGAACTCTTCCCCTATACGACAACTGGGGTAGCAACCATTTCCACTTAGACAACCGAGCGCACACTTTCTCCTTTGCTCCTTCCCAGTTCTTCTTTTGAAAACCCTCAGTGCCCAAAAATACTCCCAACACTCTCAAGCCTTCCTTCCCCCACTCAAGACCTCCAGGCAGACTGGGCACTGCCTGAACCCTCCACTGTCCCACCAATAAGGCTTCACTCTTTGCCCAGTTCACCCGAGCAGATGAGGCCTTTTCATACAGGGACAGGGTATCCTGCGAACATTGAATATCCCCCTGGCTGGAGACAAAAATATTAACATCGTCTGCATATGCAGAAACCGTAAGTGGACAATCAAGATTATAGGACCCAGGCAGTGAGAGACCACTGAGCCGACCTCTCAACATGCACAGCAAGGTCTCAATAGCTAGGCTATATAGTTGACCGGAGAGAAGACAACTCTGTCTTATCCCTCGCTGTACAGGGATTGGCCGACTCAGCCCTGCCCCCATCCTTACCATACATTGAGCACCACTATACAATACACCAATCCAGGACAGGAACCCATCACCAATACCAAAAGCCCTAAGTGCAGAAAACAAATAAGAGTGATCCACCCTAACTAAGACCTTCTCCTGGTCCAAAGAAACAATACCAACATCTACATTATGAGATCTACACACATCAATAATATCTCGAATAAGAAAAATATTGTCCATAATTTTCCTGTCAGGTACACAATAACTTTGGTCTGTATGTACAAGTATTCCCAGGGTGTCCTTAAGTCTGTTGGATAGGGCTCTGGAAAGCACCTTATAGTCTGTGCAAAGGAGAGCAACCGGCCTCCAGTTCTTAAGTAAGGCCAGGTCTCCTTTCTTGGGAAGCAGGGAAAGCACAGCTCGCTGACACGAGACAGGAAGCGATCCTGTTCTGAAACACTCCAATAAAACCCCATGTAAATCATGTCCAAGGGTATTCCAGAACCGCTTGTAAAAGTCAGTGGAGAGACCATCAATCCCTGGTGCCCGTCCTGATGCCATCTGATTGACAGCGACTGTCAACTCGTCCAGAGTCAGCTCAGAGTCCAGAGCAGCTTTCTCTCCTGGGATGAGCTGAGGAAGCTCCTCCAGGAGCTCCTCGCGGCACTCCATGCTGCATTGCTCTGCCCCAAAGAGGTCAGCGTAGAAGTCCATTGCATGGGTCCTCATCTCACCTGGACTGGTGGTCGAAGCTTAAGGCAGGTCATCTGCTTCCTCTGTGCCACGATCTCTCCAGATTAAAAAAGAAAGAGCTCGGGGCATCCATGTCCTTTAGCTGGAGGAAGCGAGACCATGACAAGAGCTCCCTTCACTCTCTCCTGTAGGAGGGAACTCAACTCTAATCTTTTCTCCTGCAGCAGATGACCCGTGGTGGGATCCAAAACCCTATGTGACCCTGCTTCGATGTTCCTAATACTGGCTTCAAGCTCCTGAACTGCAGCTTTTATTTTAGCAGTCGAATGGGAGGTATACTGCTGGCAAAAAAACACGAATCTGGGCCTTACCAACTTCCCACCACAGCTTCAAAGAAACAAAATCTGCTTTCCTAAATTTCCAATGCTGCCAAAAACACTCAAAGCTTTTGCAAAAAGTACGGTCCTGCAGAAGACTATTATTAAAAGACTAGTAGGACTTAGCCCTTTCACTCTTCTAAAAGTCTATGCTAACATAGTGGTGGTCAGTAAAGCCAACTGGACTTATGTGACTGTTGCCTAATCTGGAGCTGAGACTTTTGGAAATGTAAATCCTATCTAGTCTAGCTGCACTCACCCTGAACATTCCCCTGTGTGCCTGGATCCTGGACTTTCTGACGGCCAGACCACAGGTGGTCAGGGTGGGTAGACACACCTCTACCTCACTCACACTGAGCACAGGGTCCCCCCAGGGCTGTGTCCTTAGTCCCCTCCTCTACTCCCTGAACACCCACGACTGTGTTGCTAAGTCCAGCGAAAACTCTATCATCAAGTTTGCGGACGACACGGTCGTGGTGGGGCTGATCTCAGATAACAATGAGAAAGGCTACCTGGACGAGGTGGCGGACCTGTCACTCTGGTGTCAGGAGAACAGTCTCATCCTGAATGTCTCAAAGACAAAAGAGCTGATTGTGGACTTCGCGAGAGCACAACTAAGGGCCTACACACCGCTGGACATCGGAGGGACTGCTGTGGACAGGGTGAGCAGTTTTAAATACCTGGGAGTCCACATCTCAGAGGACCTGACCTGGACTACCCACATCAGTTCTCTGGTGGGTAAGGCAAGGCAATGCCTGTTCCATCTCAGGCAACTGAGGAAGTTCAGAGTCTCCCGGAGGATCCTTCAGTCCTTCTACTCTGGAGCTGTGGAGAGCATCCTGGCTGGCAACATCACCGTCTGGTTCGGTAACAGCACGGCCCAGGACAGGCGATCTCTGCAAAGGGTGGTACGCCTGGCAGAAAAAACCATGGGAGCTCCAACCCCCCCTCTCCATGCCCTGTACACCAGGAGGTGTAGGACCAGAGCCTACAAGATTATGAAGGACCCTCACCACCCAAAACATGGACTGTTCCAGCCGCTGCGGTCAGGAAAACGCTCTCCGCTGTCATGCAGCCAAAAACAGAGAGGCCTAAGGCTGAGTTTCTTCCCCCATGCCATCAGGATCATCAACAATGACCCCACCAGTGCCCCCCCCAAGTCACTCACACATGTACTTTCATCTTAACACATATGCACACACATAAACATGCACCTGCTATTTATATTGCTTACTTATATGCATACTGGTTATACTGCTCATATTGTTTATACTGTTTATACTGTCAAAACTGTATATTTTTAGTACTTCAATTTTTATTTTATTGTATTTTAAAACTTATTGTGCTGTTGCACTACTCTGTGGCACTGTCACTTTTGCATTTCACTGTATACTTGTATGCACGTGACAAATAAAGTATCTTGAATCTTGAATCTGTTATTGCTGACCCTCACCCATGTGTATTGTTGGGATTGCGGATGTTTGACCCTCCATGTGTCTAACAGATCCAGGTGTGTGATGATACTGTTAAGGCTCTGAGATGACTGTTGGTGGGGTTCTTCACTTGTCCTGTCTACAGTGAAGTCCAGAGTGCAGTTAAAATCCCCGCCAAAGATAAAAAGATCATGCTGGTAATTTCTTACCTCATTTTTTAGCAGGGTGAAAAACCCCACTCTTTCTGTACCTCGAATTGGCGCATGTACGTTAATAAAACAGAACACAGAGCCCTCTATTTCTGCCCGGACAATCAACAACCTGCCCTTCACCACTTCAGTAGAAGATAATACCTTTATATTGGCATCTTTCCTCAACAGAACAGCTACCCCTGCACTAAGGTTGGTGCCTTGACTAAGGGTACACGGGCCCTCCCACCATAAACCCCAATCTATCTCGTCTGCTGGATTAGTATGCGTCTCTTGCAAAAACAGCACATCAACCCTTTTTTAAGTGGCGACTTCAGAGATTAATGCCCTTCTGTGTCTGTCTCTCACACCATTAATGTTCAAAGACCCTATTTTGAGGCTCCGCATAGAGAGGTTAGAGAAGAGAAACGGATAAGATGAACAAAGAAAGGAACAATTAAAAGAGGAAAAAAACCGTGTGGTACATGTGTCTGACTCAGAGTCATACTCCATGTCTTCTCCTTCACATGATGCCTGACTACTTAACATATCCTGTCCTTTATTGGTAATCACAGTGGGATCTCTGCCTGAAAACTTGTGGAAGCTGCTTCACTGCCTGCAGACTGAGAACTGCACAGGTTCTCTGCAGCCACAGGAGCCTGCTGTTTCTCAGGCTCGCTCTGTTCCTCCCTATCTAAGTCATCATTCTCAGAACATGAACCAGTAGCACCAGCTGCCACGTCCTCAGCACCGGGATCCGCACCCGCATCCGCGGTGCTAGCCGCGGACTCAGCACCGGACTCACCAGCCGCGGACCCGGCCGCGGACCCAGCACCGGACTCGCTAGCCGCAGACCCGGCCGCGGACTCGCCAGCCGCAGACCCGGCCACGGACCCGGCCGTGCTTCACTCTGAACGACACATCGAGTGTTTGTGTCGGCGAGTCCAGGAACATAAACACCTGCCGCCTAAGAGACTGTACGTGCTTCAGTTTGGGATCCTTACATCCCAAACTCACTGTTTTAAATCCACCGGCAAACTTGCCGAACCTACGGAGCTCGTTCTCCAACAACTCGTTCGGTATGAACGGCGGAACGCCGGACACGGTGATCCGCGTGGATGGAACTGACCGCGGGGAGACCTGCACGAATAAGTCCCTGATAAACACGCTACTCTCTACCAGCTGATACACAAGAGGCTCCTCCTTCAGGAACACAACCACTGCTTTATTCATTCGAGATGCAAAAAATAATTTATCATGACCTACCTGCTCCCCGACAGCCAACAGAACTTCCTCCACAGTAACGCTACTATCCGGCGCGGGACTATCCATAACTCCCCTGCCAGATAGACGACGAGGGTGGCCGTCTCGGAGGACGCCATTCCTCCCGGAAAACCTCCCGACACAACCACTGAATCGATCGGCAACACAGTTAAAAGTATTAATAAATCTTACCTGATCATGCACATAGAACAGACGGAGAAACCAGGGAAAAAACAGGAAAAAGGGACAGAAACCAATTCAAAACTCTGCGCCACTCGCACTCACACAAACCGGAAACGGAAACACAGGAGAGGAGAGGAGAGTAGAGGAGCAATGAGGAGTGAGGAGAGAAGAGAGAGGAGGAGAGAGGTGGAGAGAGGAGAGAGGTGGAGAGAGGAGAGAAGAGGAGAGAAGAGGAAAGAGGAGGAGAGAGGAGGAGAGAGGAGAGAGAAGAGGAGAGAGAGAGAAGAGGAAGAGAGGAGGAGAGAAGAGAAGAGAGGAGGAGAGAAGAGGAGAGAGGAGGAAAGAGGAGAGAGAAGGAGAGAGGAGGAGGAGGGAGAAGGAGAGAGGAGGAGGAGAGAGAAGGAGAGAAGAGGAGAGTGGAGGAGAGAGGAGGGAAGAGCAGCAGAAAGCCACTTAATGATGTCAGGGACAAGTAATGGTTGATCTTTGTAACCATGGTGATTGGTGATGTCACGTATGACAAGCGATGGTTGTCTTGTAACCATGGTGATGGTGATGTGTGTTTCTGTTCTCTTCATGTAGGTGTGTGCGGATCACAGACACCGGCCTGGGCTACCTGTCAACCATGTCCACACTGAGGAGCCTCTACCTGCGCTGGTGTTGTCAGGTGATCCATTAGCGCACACACACACACACACACACACACACACACACACACACACACACACACACACACACACACACACACACACACACACACACACACACACACACACACACACACACACACACTCACACACAGCTGCATGCTCCTGCTGTCTGTAGCTTTGTCCTCTGGCCGACTACAGAGAAACCATTATAACATTATATCATTATAACATTATATCAATATAACATTATATCATTATTATCATTATAATCATTATAACAGTATCATTATAATCATTATAACATTATCATTATAATCATTATAACATTATCATTATAATCATTATAACATTATATCATTATAACATTATATCAATATAACATTATATCATTATTATCATTATAATCATTATAACATTATCATTATAATCATTATAACATTATATCATTATAATCATTATAACATTATATCAATATAATAATTATAACATTATATCATTATAACATTATATCATAATAACATTATATCATTATAATCATTATAACATTATAATCATTATAACATTATATCATTATAATCAATATATCATTATAATCATTATAACATTATATCATTATAACATATCATTATAATCAATATATCATTATAATCATTATAACATTATATCATTATAATCATTATAACATTATAATCATTATAATCATTATATCATTATAATCATTATAACATTATATCATTATAATCATTATAACATTATATCATTATAATCATTATAACATTATATCATTATAATCAATATATCATTATAATCATTATAACATTATATCATTATAACATATCATTATAATCAATATATCATTATAATCATTATAAACATCATATAACCATTAATAAACATTATATCATTATAATCATTATAACATTATAATCATTATAATCATTATTAACATTATACATCATTTTATTAATCATTATTAACATTATATCATTATAAATCATTATAAATCATTATAAACATATATATCATAATAACATAACATTATAATCAAATATATTCATTTATATGATCCATTATAAAACATTATAATCATTTTATTATCATACATAATCATTTATATCAATATATCAATCATTATAATCAATATATCATTATAATCATTATAACATTTATATCATATAAATCACATTATAACATTATAACATTATAATCATTATAACATTATATCATTATAATCATTATATCTATTATAAATCATTATATAATCATTACATAACATTTATATCAATATAATCAATATATCATTATAATCATTATAATCATTATATCATTATAATCATTATAACATTATATCATTATAATCATATCATATCATATATACAATATATCATTATAATCATTAATAACACATTATATTCATTATAATCATTATATAACATATCATTATAATATATCATTATAACATTATATCATTATAATCAATATATAACATTATAATCATTATAACATTATATCATTATATATCATTATAACATTATATATCATTATAATCATTATAACATTATATCATTATAATCCATTATAATCATTATAATCATTATAATTCATTATATCATTATAATCATTTATAATCATTATAATCATTATATCATTATATCATTATATCATTATAATCATTATATCATTATAATCATTATAACATTATAATCATTATATAACATTATAACATTATAAACATTATAACATTATATCATTATAAACATTATAACATTATATCATTATAATCATTATAATCATGTGTAGTAGCTGGTCTTTCCTCCAGTATCTTCCCCTCCAGGAGGTCTCTCCTCCAGGAGATCTCTCCTCCAGTATCTTCTCCTCCAGGAGGTCTCTCCTCCAGTAGGTCTCTCCTCCAGGAGGTCTCTCCTCCAGTATCTTCCCCTCCAGGAGGTCTCTCCTCCAGGAGATCTCTCCTCCAGGAGGTCTCTCCTCCAAGAGATCTCTCCTCCAGTATCTTCCCCTCCAGGAGGTCTCTCCTCCAGGAGATCTCTCCTCCAGTATCTTCTCCTCCAGGAGGTCTCTCCTCCAGGAGGTCTCTCCAGTATCTTCTCCTCCAGGAGGTCTCTCGTTCTTCTCGGTGTTTTGACGTTCTCCGGGGTCTTGGGCCACAAGTACTTCACTTCTTAAAGATCCTTTCTTCTGGTTTTGTCTGTCTGTGTTCAGGTACAAGACTTTGGGCTCCAGCATTTGTTTGGAATGAGAAGTCTTCGTCTCCTATCCCTCGCAGGTACTGCTTCACATTCACTGACTCCTCTACACCCTTCTCCATACAGGTTATGAACTTATTTCACATTAGAAGATAGTTGGTCGTGGCAGGTCTCTTTTAGGAGTGCGATGGCTCCTCTCTACAGAGAGACAGGTGGTTCCCTTGGTTTAATGGAAATCTCTAAGCACTAATGGGCAGTGTGTCTACACTCAGAGACAGACTTATTGTAATGACGTTGTAAAGACACGTTCAAGTGTTAATTTGGCCTCAAGGTCAAGTGAGGATGTTGACAAAATCTGGTATTTATATTTGATGGTATTATGTTTATATGTTTTTCTATATAAATGCATAAGTGTGTATTAGTTTAGTGATGAGTCATGTGTATTAGTTTAGTGTTGAGATGTGTGCTTACTTAAGGGCGGGGTCGTGTGCTTTAGTATCTTGAGTGTACGTTAGATGTAACTTCCAGAAGCTGAGGTGCAGACCATACAGGTAAAGGGCCAATGTGTGTCCCAGTCGGTTGGTGGGACTCAGTCACCCATGCCTTGTCCTGTTGTTCCCAGGCTGCCCCCTGCTGACCACCACCGGTCTCTCTGGGCTGATCCAGCTGCAGGACCTCGAGGAGCTGGAGCTCACCAACTGCCCCGGGGCCACGGCGGAGCTGTTCAAGTACTACTCCCAGCACCTGCCCCACTGCATGGTGATCGAGTAGGGCTCCTTCACACACCCTGAGGAACACCACGCAGAGAGACGCCAACCACACTTGAACTCCCTACCACCTCCTCGTCCTTGTTATTTTCTTGCCTCTCATTGAAAGTACCCCCCCCCCCCCCCCTCCTGGAAGCAATCCCCCCACATCATCAATTGGACTTGCAGCCGGGCAGAGTGACAAGCGATGGAAGGTACGGAAGGCTCTAACGTCTTTTCCTGGTGGGATGTGATGGACGTTATGACCTTGAGGCACCAGAGGGGGCGCCAGAGGGAGATGGAGACCCTTGGCGAGGCATTCTTGCCTGACTTGATTATTATTTTTTAAGTGAAAATGAAACGTTTACAAAGGGAGATGGAAAGCTGGAGGAAAGCTTTTCTAATTGACCGAAGTGTGTTTTCCTGCAATGTTTCAAATACTTAAGAAAAGGTTTGGTGGCTAGAACAATGCGCATGGAACATATGCAACACACAGAATGGCAGAATGAAAGACTTTCGAAAAGACACCACAAAACTATGTTCATAGACTACTAAAGACTACTGCAGGCATAATGTTATGTGACAAATGAAACAGATGTTACTTCTCCAGATAATTAGTACTCTCATTGATATTTCCATTACTTGGTGTAATATAGTTCCTATTATTTTTCTCAGAAGGTGACCTCTCCCTTCGTGGAGTTGTGACGCCCAGAGAGAGAAAGAGTTGTGATGCTAGCTCCAGAGGATTGGTGGGAGCTCGAGGTGCTGACAGCTGTTCTTGAGAACCAAAGAGCAGCTGAACAGGATCAGATAACAAGGGATGGGTTAACGTGACGCAAAGAGCATGGACAGAACTTCTCTCCTCTTCTCCTGGCACTAAAAGGGCCCACTCCCGTTCTGTGGAATCTGCCACCAGGTTTTACTTTGTTCATTTCTATGTCTATATCAAATTCAAAAGAGTTGCACGCTTTATTCACTTGTCTTGAATACACTTTATCTTTTGTTTAATCCTTCAACATATATATCCATTTTATTTTAATGTCCAGAGAAGCCTTGTTGTTCTCTTTAATTTTCAATTTCATTTTGTTTTACTAAGCAAGGGTTACAACTTTTAAAGGAGACACCAATGTGCAAATCAAGAAACTACACCCCCCATGATGCCCTCTGCCCCCCTAGTAGGAGCCATGCTGGAGGATAACATGGGTCCAGAGTTTGAAGACCAAAGGGACACTTTCAGCCATTTGTGGCATGTGTCGAAAAATGACAGTAAGGTTTTTGTAATCAGTGATTAGGTTTCAGATAATATTTAGCGCCTCATGGTGAATATAAGAATATTGTGGGGGTCTTTTTTTAGCCAACATACAAGTTATTTTCCTATGTTAAAATGACAACTATTTTGGATTGCTGAAAGTTCCTGGTTCTATATAACTATTTAATTAACACAAGGAACATTTGTTTTTGTGCCAGTGATTGTTAATCAAACACACACTAATGACTCAGCAATGATTTGTGCCATGTGGAGGGTTCTGTGTGGTAGCCGTCACAGGTAAGGCTTTAAACACAGACCCTTGTACTAGAATTAGAACATTACGACTTCTCTGTAGCCCTCCTCTGCCGGCAGCTCACAGCAGCTCAGGCCTCAAGGTGTGCTTTACTTTCAAAGGCACATGTAAACAATCATAAGCAAACTGTTCGTTCAGCTGGGCAGGTGAACCCAGGGGGAACTCATCACCTTAATCAAGGTGGGGGTTCTGACCCCAGGATGACGCTGTGAGCTCACCTGTGGACCATCTATCACCTGACCCCAATAAGGCAGGCCTAAGTGAGCATACATTGGGAAAGACTAACTCACAAGCGCGCGCACACACACACACACACACACACACACACACACACACACACACACACACACACACACACACACACACACACACACACACACACACACACACACACACACACACACACACACACAGACGAACACACACGAACACACACACATACACACACACACTAGCCTCCTAGCCTATTTTAGCCCTTAGCCTCCCAGCCTTTTTTAAGCCTCCTAGCCTCTTTTAGCCTCCTAACGTCTTCTAGCCTCCTAGCCTCTTTTAGCCTCCTAGGCTCTTTTAGACTCCTAACCTCTTCTAGCCTCCTAGCCTCTTTTAGCTCCTACCCTCTTCTAGCCTCTTCTAGCCTCTCCTAGCCTCCTAGCATCATGATGATGCTGGAGCCCTCATTACTCTGGAGGGCTGAATGCACCATACTGTTGACCCCGGACCCCCCATATCCCCACATTCCCAGTTCACATCCTTTTCTGGTTCCCACACCAGGAGTCGGTTTAGAGGACATAACACTGACACTACGCGTAACTGTAATGGATGCATAATATTTATTGTGTACTGCAAAAAATGCTGGCCACAGTTAGCTGTGTGTCTTTTGACCAACAGCAGTTTTTCAGAAAAAAAACGCTTGTCATGATAATGTACATACTCTTAATTTATTTATTTATTTCAATCAAACAATATCTATTTAATAATTGCTGTTTTTATTTATGTATTTATTTATGTATTTATTGATTGATTGATTGATTGATGAGGTGGAATCATTTGGATGTTTTGTTTCTTTGACAACCCTCTTTTGGACTAGATTGAGAGAGGTCACATCATACAGTCCTGCTGTGTGATGACAGACATAATGTGTTCACATTCATAATGCGTTCACATCACAATGAGTTCACATCACAATGAGTTCACATCATAATGTGTTCACATCATAATGAGTTCACATCATAATGAGTTCACATTCATAATGTGTTCACATTCATAATGTGTTCACATCATAATGAGTTCACATCATAATGAGTTCACATCATAATGAGTTCACATCATAATGAGTTCACATCATAATGCGTTCACATCATAATGCGTTCACATCATAATGAGTTCACATCATAATGAGTTCACATCATAATGCGTTCACATCATAATGAGTTCACATCATAATGAGTTCACATTCATAATGAGTTCACATTCATAATGTGTTCACATCATAATGCGTTCACATCATAAGCTCCAGCTGGGTGTGAGGGTCCAACAACAGCAACAGGAGACAGAGAACACTTTTCTTTCTAGTCCATTGCTCTCTATGATGTGATGGAATGAACCGCAGAGTAAAGCGATCCTGTGTGGGTACAGGCATGGTTGAAGTACAGGGGGCATTTGAAGCTCTCTCAGACATTGCTTGTTATCCATGTGGTCGGCCACGACTTCAACTCCATGTTGCAGTATTCTGATGGATAATGTGAAACAGAGGAGTTATACTTGGAATAGCTGTCGTTCACTTCTGTAAACCAATACAAGGATAACAATATGCACCATGAAAGACAGATATACATTGTTATCTTATGACTTTCCGATCAAAGACATCATTGTTTAACCAGACTCCCCCTGCTCATGTCACACATGTCGTCCCACTGATGGTTAACAGTGAAACACAAGCAGGAGTAACAACCAATGTTGAAATTGGTAAAGCACTGGTCGTTTTATGCTGGCAATCTGTCCCACAATGCATTGCTGTCGTTCTCATGTTTGGTGAATTTGCCCAGCGACTCATTTCTGCCACAGATTGGTGAATCGTTTCTTTTTGTTGCTTTGGTTGATGTGCCATTTTTCCATATTTTGAAAGCTTTTGACTTGCAAATAATATAGGCCAGGTTACGTCCGTTTGTAAAAACAAACTGTTTTGTTTTGTGCAGACAGTGTGCAAAAAGGACTCAAAGTCTTGTTTATCAATGTTCTGCACACTGATTAAAGAATTTAAACAAGGAAAGATATGCTGCTGATTCTTTTCCTTGTTTCAAGGCATAAGGAATATATGTTTATTCAAATTTCAAGTTTTAAGCTGTATTTTTTCTAGGGATGCACCGAATTTTCGGCCACCGAAAATTTTCGGCCGAAAATGGCCCAAAAGCGCATTTTCGGTTTCGGGCCGAAATACTTTTATCACCGAAACAACACGGCCGAAACAGAAATGTGTGATGACGCAAACAAAAAGCGCGGCCAGCCCATGCTTGTCTGGATAAGCGCCAATATGTTTGCCGTGTGGACGTTTTTCAATGTTTCTAAGAGAAAGACCACGAGTATAACGATTTGCAAAAAATGCAATGCCTTGATTTTAATGAAGTTAGTACACAGTCATAGCCATAAACGCAATGGCACTAGGCTTGCCGCGGTGTGGACATTTTCACACCGAGTGATACACCGGTATTACCGAGTATAAACGGTATAAACTTTGAAACTAGGTCAACTGACATCTTCAACTCTCCTCTCTCACTCGGTGAAAGCATCTGGCAGTGGCCAATTCTCGGTGACAGCGTCTTTCTTATGATAAGGGGTAACACTGTCGTTTTTTATCAAATAAAACATAAGGGGTAACATTCGTTTTTTATCAAACAAAACGTAAGGGGTAACACTGTCGTTTTATATTGCCCGATATCAAATAAAACAAAAGGGGTAACACTGTCGTTTTTTTATTGCCCGTCATCAAATAAAACGTATGGGGTAACACTGTCGTTTTTTATTGCCCGATTTCAAAAAAAACATAAGGGGTAACACTGTCGTTTTTTTTTCAAACAAAACGTAAGGGGTAACACTGTCATTTTTTTTTGCCCGATATCAAATAAAACATAAGGGGTAACACAGTCATTTTTTATTGCCCGTCATCAAATAAAACATAAGAGGTAACACTGTCGTTTTTTTATCAGCCGTGATCAAATAAAACATAACTGTAATTTTTTATTGCCTGTCATCAAATAAAACGTGAGGAGTAACACCGTCGTTTTTTATCAAATAAAACATAAGGGGTAACACTGTTGTATTTTATTGCCCAATTTAAAAAAAAAACCTAAGGGGTAACACTGTGGTTTTATGTTGCCCGTCATCAAATAAATTATATGTCGTTTTTTTATTGCCCGATATCAAAAAAACATAAGGGGTAACACTGTCGTTTTTTATCTTACAAAACGTAAGGGGTAACACTGTCGTTTTTGATTGCCCGATATAAAAAAAAACATAAGGGCTAACACTGTCGTTTTTTATTGCCCGTCATCAAATAAAACGTATGGGGTAACACTGTCGTTTTTTTATTGCCCGATATCAAAAAAAACATAAGGGGTAACACTGTCGTTTTTTATCTTACAAAACGTAAGGGGTAACACTGTCGTTTTTGATTGCCCGATATAAAAAAAAACATAAGGGGTAACACTGTCGTTTTTTATTGCCCGTCATCAGATAAAACATAAAGGGTAACACTGTCGTTTTTTTATCGGCCGTGATCAAATAAAACATAAGGGGTAACGCTGTCATTTTTTATTGCTTGTCATCAAATGAAACGTGAGGGGTAACACTGTCGTTTTTTATCAAATAAAACATAAGGGGTAACACTGTCGTTTTTTATTGCACTTCATCAAATAAAACGTAAGGGGTAACACTGTCATTTTTTATCAAACAAAACGTAAGGGGTAACTTTTTTTTTTGCCCGATATCAAATAAAAAATAAGGGGTAACACTGTCGTTTTTTATTGCCCGTCATCAAATAAAACATAAGGGGTAACACTGTCATTTTTTATTGCCCGTCATCAAATAAAACATAAGGGTTAACATTGTCGTTTTTTTATCGGCCGTGATCAAATAAAACATAAGGGGTAACACTGTCGTTTTATACTGCCCGTCATCACAAATAAAACATAAGGGTTAACATTGTCGTTTTTTATTGCCCGTCATTCAATAAAACATAAAGGGTAACACTCGTCGTTTTTTATCAAACAAAACGTAAGGTGTAACACTGTCATTTTTTATTGCCCGATATCAAAAAAAAACTTAAGGGGTAACACTGTCGTTTTATATTGCCCGATATCAAATAAAACATAAGGGGCAACGCTGTCCTTTTTTATTGCCCGTCATCAAATAAAACATAAGGGGTAACACTGTTGTTTTTTATTTCCCTTCATCAGATAAAACATAAGGGGTAACGCTGTCGTTTTTTATCAAACAAAACGTAAGGGGTAACACTGTCGTTTTTTATCTTACAAAACGTAAGGGGTAACACTGTCGTTTTTTATTGCCCGTAACATAAAAAAAAAACGTAAGGGGTAACACAGTTGTATTTTATTGCCCGTCATCAAATAAAAACATAAGAGGTAACACTGTCGTTTTTTTATCAGCCGTGATCAAATAAAACTAACTGTCATTTTTTATTGCCTGTCATCAAATAAAACGTGAGGAGTAACACCGTCGTTTTTTATCAAATAAAACATAAGGGGTAACACTGTTGTATTTTATTGCCCAATTTAAAAAAAAAACCTAAGGGGTAACACTGTGGTTTTATGTTGCCCGTCATCAAATAAATTATATGTCGTTTTTTTATTGCCCGTCATCAAATAAAACGTATGGGGTAACACTGTCGTTTTTTTATTGCCCGATATCAAAAAAAACATAAGGGGTAACACTGTCGTTTTTTATCTTACAAAACGTAAGGGGTAACACTGTCGTTTTTGATTGCCCGATATAAAAAAAAACATAAGGGCTAACACTGTCGTTTTTATTGCCCGTCATCAAATATAAACGTATGGGTAAACACTGTCGTTTTTTTTTATTGCCCGATATCAAAAAAAAACATAAGGGTAACACTGTCGTTTTTTTATCTTACAAAAACGTAAGGGGTAAACACTGTCGTTTTTGATTGCCCGATATAAAAAAAACATAAGGGGTAACACTGTCGTTTTTTTGCATCCGTCATCAGATAAAACTAAGGTGTAACACTGTCGTTTTTTTATCGGCCGTGATCAAATAAAACAATAAGGGGTAACGCTGTCATTTTTTATTGCTTGTCATCAAAATGAAACGTGAGGGGTAACACTGTCGTTTTTTTATCAAATAAAACATAAGGGGTAACACTGTCGTTTTTTATTGCACTTCATCAAATAAAACGTAAGGGGTAACACTGTCATTTTTTATCAAACAAAACGTAAGGGGTAACACTGTCTTTTTTTTTGCCCGATATCAAATAAAAAATAAGGGGTAACACTGTCGTTTTTTATTGCCCGTCATCAAATAAAACATAAGGGGTAACACTGTGGTTTTTTTATCGGCCGTGATCAAATAAAACATTAGGGGTAACACTGTCGTTTTTTATCAAATAAATATTTGGGTTTTAGCTCAGGAGGTAGAGCAGTTGTCTACTAACCAATAGGTTGCTATTTCGATCCCCAGCTTCTCCTAGCTGAGTGTTTGTGTCCCTGAGTATGAACCTAACTGTTACCTTTTATCAAATAAAACGTAAGGGGTAACACTGTCGCTTTTTATCTGTCTTTTTTTATTGCCCGACATCAAAAAAAACATAAGGGGTAACACTGTTGTTTTTTATTGCCCGTCATCAAATAAAACATAAGGGGTAACACTGTCGTTTTTTATCAAATAAAACATAAGGGGTAAAACTGTTGTATTTTACTGCCCGTCATCAAATAACACATAAGGGGTAACACTGTTGTTTTTTGTTGCCCGTTATCATATAAAACGTAAGGGGTAACACTTTCGGTTTTTATTGCCGGATATAAAAAAAACAATAAGGGTAACACTGTTGTTTTTTATTGCCCGTCATCAGATAAAAACCTAAGGGTAACACTCGTTTTTTTGCCCGATATCAAATAATACATAAGGGTAACACTGTCGTTTTTTATTGCCCGTCATCAAATAAAACATAAGGGGTAACACTGTCGTTTTTTATCAAACAAAACGTAAGGTGTAACACTGTCATTTTTTTATTGCCCGATATCAAAAAAAAACTTAAGGGTACACTGTCGTTTTATATTGCCCGATATCAAATAAAACATAAGGGGCAACGCTGTCCTTTTTTATTGCCCGTCATCAAATAAAACATAAGGGGTAACACTGTTGTTTTTTATTTTCCTTCATCAGATAAAACATAAGGGGTAACGCTGTCGTTTTTTATCAAACAAAACGTAAGGGGTAACACTGTCGTTTTTCATTGCCCGTCATTAAACAAAACATAAGGGGTAACACTGTCGTTTTTTATCAATCAAAACATAAGGGGTAACACGGTCGTTTTTTATCTTACAAAACAAAACGTAAAAAAAAAACCTAAGGTGTAACAATGTTGTATTTTATTGCCCGAAATAAAAAAAAAACCATAAGGGGTAACACTGTCGTTTTATATTGCCCGTCATCAAATAAAACGTAAGTGGTAAAACTGTCGTTTTTTATTGAATTAATCCAATAGGTTTCAGCTCAGGAGCTAGAGCAGTTGTCACCTAACCAATAGGTTGCTAGTTCGATCCCCAACTTCTCCTCGCTGAGTGTTTGTGTGTCCTTGAGTATGACCCTGAGCCTAACTGTTGTCTATTATCAAATAAAACGTAAGGGGTTACACTGTTGTATTTTATTGCCTGATATCAAATAAAACATAAGGGGTAACACTGTCTTTTTTATCAAATAAAAGGTAAGGGGTAACACTGTCTTTTTTTTTTGCCCGATATCAAATAAAACATAACGGTTAACACTGTCGTTTTTTTATCGGCCGTGATCAAATAAAACATAAGGGGTAACACTGTCGTTTTATATTGCCCGTCATCAAATAAAACATAAGGGGTAAGACTGTCTTTTTTATCAAATAAAACATAAGGGGTAACACTGGCGTTTTTTATTGCCTGATATCAAAAAAAACATAAGGGGTAACACTGTCTTTTTTTTATCGGCCGTGATCAAATAAAACATAAGGGGTAACACTGTCATTTTTTATTGCCCGTCATCAAATAAAACGTAAGGGTTAACACTGTTGTTTTTTATCAAATAAAATATAAGGGGTAACACTGTTGTATTTTATTGCCCGAATTTAAAAAAAAACCATAAGGGGTAACACTGTCGTTTTATATTGCCCGTCATCAAATAAAACATAAGGGGTAAAATTGTCGTTTTTTATTATTAATCAAATAGGTTTTAGCTCAGGAGGTAGAGCAGTTGTCACCTAACCAATAGGTTGCTAGTTCAATCCCCAGCTTCTCCTAGCTGAGTGTTTGTGTGTCCGTGAGTATGACCCTGAGCCTAACTGGTGTCTATTATCAAATAAAACCTCCTTTTTATCTGTCGTTTTTTATTGCCCTTCATCAAATAAAATATAAGGGGTAACACTGTCGTTTTATATTGCCCGTCATCGAATAAAACACAAGGGGTAACACTGTCGTTTTTTATCAAATAAAACATAAGGGGTAACACTGTCATTTTTTAGGAATCAAATCGTAAGGGGTAACACTGTCATTTTTTTATCGGCCGTGATCAAAGAAAACAGGGGGTAATACTGTCGTTTTTTATTGCCCGTCATCAAACAAAACATAAGGGGTAACACTGTTGTTTTTTGTTGCCCGATATCAAATAAAATGTAAGGGGTAATACTGTCGTTTTTTATTGCCCGATATCAAAAAAAACATAAGGGGTAACACTGTTGTTTTTTATTGCCCGTCATCAGATAAAACATAAGGGGTAACACTGTCGTTTTTTTTTGCCCGATATCAAATAAAACATAAGGGGTAACACTGTCGTTTTTTATTGCCCGATATCAAAAAAAACATAAGGGGTAACACTGTCGTTTTTTATCTTACAAAACGTAAGGGGTAACACTGTCGTTTTTGATTGCCCGATATAAAAAAAAACATAAGGGGTAACACTGTCGTTTTTTATTGCCCGTCATCAGATAAAACATAAGGGGTAACACTGTCGTTTTTTTATCGGCCGTGATCAAATAAAACATAAGGGGTAACGCTGTCATTTTTTATTGCTTGTCATCAAATGAAACGTGAGGGGTAACACTGTCGTTTTTTATCAAATAAAACATAAGGGGTAACACTGTCGTTTTTTATTGCACTTCATCAAATAAAACGTAAGGGGTAACACTGTCATTTTTTATCAAACAAAACGTAAGGGGTAACACTGTCTTTTTTTTTTGCCCGATATCAAATAAAAAATAAGGGGTAACACTGTCGTTTTTTATTGCCCGTCATCAAATAAAACATAAGGGGTAACACTGTCGTTTTATATTGCCCGTCATCAAATAAAACATAAGGGTTAACATTGTCGTTTTTTTATTGCCCGTCATCAAATAAAACATAAGGGGTAACACTGTCGTTTTTTTTGCCCGATATCAAATAATACATAAGGGGTAACACTGTCGTTTTTTATTGCCCGTCATCAAATAAAACATAAGGGGTAACACTGTCGTTTTTTATCAAACAAAACGTAAGGTGTAACACTGTCATTTTTTATTGCCCGATATCAAAAAAAAACTTAAGGGGTAACACTGTCGTTTTATATTGCCCGATATCAAATAAAACATAAGGGGCAACGCTGTCCTTTTTTATTGCCCGTCATCAAATAAAACATAAGGGGTAACACTGTTGTTTTTTATTTCCCTTCATCAGATAAAACATAAGGGGTAACGCTGTCGTTTTTTATCAAACAAAACGTAAGGGGTAACACTGTCGTTTTTCATTGCCCGTCATTAAACAAAACATAAGGGGTAACACTGTCGTTTTTAATCAATCAAACATAAGGGGTAACACGGTCGTTTTTTTATCTTACAAAACAAAACGTAAAAAAAAACTCTAAGGTGTAACAATGTTGTATTTTATTGCCTTGCGAAATAAAAAAAAAACATAAGGGGTAACACTGTCGTTTAATATTGCCCGGTCATCAAATAAAACGTAAGTGGTTAAAAACTGTCGTTTTTTATATTGAATTAATCCAATAGGTTTTCAGCTCAGGAGCTAGAGCAGTTAGGTCACCTAACCAAATAGGTTAGCTAGTTCGATCCCCAACTTCTCCTCGCTGAGTGTTTGTGTGTCCTTGAGTATGACCCTGAGCCTAACTGTTGTCTATTATCAAATAAAACGTAAGGGGTTACACTGTTGTATTTTATTGCCTGATATCAAATAAAACATAAGGGGTAACACTGTCTTTTTTATCAAATAAAAGGTAAGGGGTAACACTGTCTTTTTTTTTTTGCCCGATATCAAATAAAACATAACGGTTAACACTGTCGTTTTTTTATCGGCCGTGATCAAATAAAACATAAGAGGGGGTAACACTGTCGTTTTTATATTGCCCGTCATCAATAAAACATAAGGGGTAAGACTGTCTTTTTTTATCAAATAAAACATAAGGGGTAACACTGTCATTTTTTTATTGCCCGATATCAAAAAAAACATAAGGGGTAACACTGTCTTTTTTTTATCGGCCGTGATCAAATAAAACATAAGGGGTAACACTGTCATTTTTTATTGCCCGTCATCAAATAAAACGTAAGGGTTAACACTGTTGTTTTTTATCAAATAAAATATAAGGGGTAACACTGTTGTATTTTATTGCCCGAATTTAAAAAAAAACCATAAGGGGTAACACTGTCGTTTTATATTGCCCGTCATCAAATAAAACATAAGGGGTAAAATTGTCGTTTTTTATTGCACTTCATCAAATAAAACGTAAGGGGTAACACTGTCATTTTTTATCAAACAAAACGTAAGGGGTAACACTGTCTTTTTTTTTTGCCCGATATCAAATAAAAAATAAGGGGTAACACTGTCGTTTTTTATTGCCCGTCATCAAATAAAACATAAGGGGTAACACTGTCGTTTTTTATTGCCCGTCATCAAATAAAAAATAAGGGTTAACATTGTCGTTTTTTTATCGGCCGTGATCAAATAAAACATAAGGGGTAACACTGTCGTTTTATATTGCCCGTCATCAAATAAAACATAAGGGTTAACATTGTCGTTTTTTTATTGCCCGTCATCAAATAAAATATAAGGGGTAACACTGTCGTTTTTTTATCGGCCGTGATCAAATAAAACATAAGGGGTAACACTGTCGTTTTATATTGCCCGTCATCAAATAAAACATAAGGGTTAACATTGTGGTTTTTTTATCGGCCGTCATCAAATAAAACATAAGGGGTAACACTGTCATTTTTTATTGCCCGTCATCAAATAAAACATAAGGGTTAACATTGTCGTTTTTTTATTGCCCGTCATCAAATAAAATATAAGGGGTAACACTGTCGTTTTTTATCAAATAAAACGTAAGGGGTAACACTGTCGTTTTATATTGCTCGATATCAAATAAAACACAAGGGGTAACACTGTGGTTTTTTTATCGGCCGTGATCAAATAAAACATTAGGGGTAACACTGTCGTTTTTTATCAAATAAATATTTGGGTTTTAGCTCAGGAGGTAGAGCAGTTGTCTACTAACCAATAGGTTGCTATTTCGATCCCCAGCTTCTCCTAGCTGAGTGTTTGTGTCCCTGAGTATGAACCTAACTGTTACCTTTTATCAAATAAAACGTAAGGGGTAACACTGTCGCTTTTTATCTGTCTTTTTTTATTGCCCGACATCAAAAAAAACATAAGGGGTAACACTGTTGTTTTTTATTGCCCGTCATCAAATAAAACATAAGGGGTAACACTGTCGTTTTTTATCAAATAAAACATAAGGGGTAAAACTGTTGTATTTTACTGCCCGTCATCAAATAATACATAAGGGGTAAAACTGTTGTTTTTTGTTGCCCGTTATCATATAAAACGTAAGGGGTAACACTTTCGGTTTTTATTGCCCGATATAAAAAAAAACATAAGGGGTAACACTGTTGTTTTTTTATTGCCCGTCATCAGATAAAACGTAAGGGGTAACACTGTCGTTTTTTATTGCCCGTCATCAAATAAAACATAAGGGGTAACACTGTCTTTTTTATCAAATAAAAGGTAAGGGGTAACACTGTCTTTTTTTTTTGCCCGATATCAAATAAAACATAACGGTTAACACTGTCGTTTTTTTATCGGCCGTGATCAAATAAAACATAAGGGGTAACACTGTCGTTTTATATTGCCCGTCATCAAATAAAACATAAGGGTTAGCATTGTCGTTTTTTTATTGCCCGTCATCAAATAAAATATAAGGGGTAACACTGTCGTTTTTTTATCGGCCGTGATCAAGTAAAACATAAGGGGTAACACTGTCGTTTTATATTGCCCGTCATCAAATAAAACATAAGGGTTAACATTGTCGTTTTTTTATCGGCCGTCATCAACAAAAAAACATAAGGGGTAACGCACACTGTCATTTTTTATTGCCCGTCATCCAAATAAAACATAAGGGTTAACATTGTCGTTTTTTTATTGGCCCGTCATCAATAATATAAGGGGTAACACTGTCGTTATTTAACAAATAAACGTAAGGGGTAACACTGGCGTTTTTTGGCCCGATTTCAAAATAATACATAAGGGGTAAGCACTGTCGTTTTGGAGGTGCCGTCAATCAAATAAAACATAAGGGGTAACACTGTCGTTTTTTATCAAACAAACGTAAAGGTGTAAACAGTCATTTTTTATTGCCCGATTAAAAAAAAAACTTAGGGGTAACACTGTCGTGTTTAATATTGCCCGATATCAATAAACATAGGGGCACGGGTTTATTTGGCCCGTCATTCATAAAACATTAGGGGTAACGAACTAGTTGTTTTTTAATTTTTCCCCTTCATCGAGGATAAAACATGAAAGGGGGGGTAACATGCCTGGTCGTTTTTTTATCAAGGACAGAAAGTCGTAAGGGGTACGGACACGTGTCCGTTTTTTTTTTTTTTTGTTGTTTTTTTTTTTTTTTTTTTGTTTTTGTTCATAGCCACGGTCATTAAACAAAACATAAGG